>APFE031594027.1:131810-165946 GCA_000404065.3 Pinus taeda | reverse complement strand
TAGTTGAGCTATTGCATGATGGACTTCAGTTAGAACTCAAGTGATTGAGTTTGGTGGAGTTGATTGAGGAGTTGGAGTTGTGTTTAGTTTGACTTAGTTGAACTAGTTGTATTTAGTCTAATTGCCAAATACACTAGTGATGAGTGGTGTGAATTAATTCACTAATTATTAACTCATAAATCAACTAAAGAATACATTAGTTAACTTAGTGCATGGACAGTGCAGTGGAGACAATTGTTAGAGGTGAGTGAAAGGGCAAGACAGTTGTCAGTTGTGACTATAGTTGTGCATGAGATTTGCACAATCAGTAGATTGAGATTGCCAATAAGGATTGCGTAGTGCAACACAAGGGAAATACGAGTTTGGATAAGCCATTCTCATCTATTTCTCAACAGGTATTGCGTAGTGGAGGCAAGCAAACAGCGGAGGAGATTTGAACTTGTGACTTGATTAAGATCTGAGCTAGTTTGTGTGTAAAGGTGGAGATAGTACTGAGTACTTGCGAGGAGTATTGTACTATGTATTGTTACATGTTATCAATCAATATAAGATACAGATAGTTGGGAGTTTTCACCTATATGCTTTCCCCGTGATATACTGTGTTGATATGTGTGATTGATGTTTCAATGTGCACATGCGATTGTTTCTTAATTCCGCAAAATTTATGATCAATGGTAGAGGAGGTTATGTATTATGCATGAATTCCGCAATATTGTATAATCAGGATAATCTCTGTGAATAAGTGTCATATTATTCAAAATTTCTACACCAATTGCAGAAATGCAAGAACAGATAGAAAAGTACAAGGGTTACCCACAGGTAAGTGAATTCATAACAGAAGCCTTAGAGATAACTAGAGCCTTGTACTGATAGTTGAATACTCTTTACCACAACATATCATTGGCCAACCCCTTATGTGATATCTCTGCATCATTGATTGAGAAGGCAGTGGACGTCATACTTGAATTGGAAAATACAAATGAAAGGTTAACCAATTTTTTGTCTTGGCAGGATTCCACACAGAAGGAATGGCTGCCAACTTGCCAAGAATACAAGAATCACACAAGGAAATCCTATTTTCCAAATGGGAGTCCTAGCTAATGAAAGCTGAAAGAACGACTTCTAGATGCAGAGCTGCAACAAACGGTTTGATCGAATTAGTGAATAATAGTTTACATATGTCTAATTTGATCACCGATTTCTCCATAGGTAAAATCCAAAAAGCAAAGGCATTGGAACAACATTGGAAACATGAGCTGACAAAAAAAGAAAAACAGATTGGAGAAATCCAAAACTTGACATGGGAAACATTTTGGTTTCTCCTAGTCAAGCCACATAGCTAGCAGATGGCCATGAAATGTCTTTCAGATGCAATCAACTACATGATCTCTGAAATCTCCGATGCCACCTATATAGCCCAACTACGCTCTAGGATGAGTCAGCCTCTAGAAATCTAACTAATGCTCACAATCTGCCAGCTGCAATCATAGGAAAAGAAGCAAATACAATGAATTCGTTCAACTACTATTGCACTACTATTTTCATAATGAATCCCAGATTTTCATGTCTACAGTTAGAACAACGCATAGTGATTTTTATTGATAGTTAGTTGTTATTTTTAGTATTTAAGACCCTTCATGTATTTAGAAAGGGTCCTCAATTTGTATTAAAACTTGACTTAGGAGTTGCACTTTTGTACTTGTAATATTTTTTTATTATCAAAAGCTAGACCAAAGTTCTGCATTTTTGTGAAAGAAGCTTTTTGCAAGACTTGCACTTTTGCATCTTCTGAAGGTTTTCACAAATAGGAAAGCAAAATCTGAGTGTTTTTTACATCGAGAGAATTCAAATGCATACGATAATATTATCTTTGTTTTTGTCTTATTACTCCATGTAAATGAAAATTTCTTAAAACTTGCTATTATTGATATATGTAGGTTTTTCAAACAATTCTTTAGCATATCATTTCTAAAGGTTTTAGAGTTGTTATCATTTGGATATATATGTGAGTGATATATATTGTGATGAACGTGATAATTTTTTTATAATTACTTTGTTTCACTTCTTAAACAACGTAATAATTATATGAATGCATCTTTCTATTTTACGAATAAGCCATCTATATGATTATTTGTCTAATAGAAATAATAAAAATTTGTGTTGTTAACAAGATACCCGGGTTAGATTAGTTATATTTGTATATTTTTGAATTGTAGGATAAAACACTTATCAACTTCGTTACACATTACAAACCAATCACCCATCAACTCATACATCACTGGGAAACTGGTACCATTATATCTAGTCGGAGCTACCAAACCAAATGGAAAAGTAGCTGCACTTAGGGTCCGGACTAGGTGGTTTTCCCTGATGTTGATGCAACGATTTTAGAGGCATCAACACATCCAAGAATTTTTCATTTATGTAATGTAAAGGAGATTTGCTACTCGAAGAGGATACTTTTTATGTCATTGATCTATCTTTTTGTGAGCTGGTTGCATAACATAATCCTTTTGGCTCCTTAACGACTCTTTCTCATCTACCTAGACAACCCAAGAAATTACTTGTTCAATTTTATTTTCTAAAGAAACATGAGAGAAGGCATTATTCTTAGAGATTTGTTGAGTAGGTTACTCTTCTAAAGATGGGTCTTGTGGAGTTTTTATGACTTTCACATCTTCTTTCCTGTATTTTGCCTCTCACGTATCCTCTACCTTATCATGTGGTTCTTCTTGTTTATAAACTATATACTATTCTCTCTGAGCGCCTACCCATCGTTTGGGCCCACAATTTTTTTTTTGAGCTATCTACGTATTTCTAGTTTTCATGTCTCTGGGGCAGTTTTTAACTATATGCCTTGTCTCATAACATGCTCAACACCGAAATGAGATATTATAGTAGTCAAGATTTTGAACCCATAAGAAATCTATGGTGGTCAAATTCAAATATATGGAAAATACTTGCTGAAATCCACCTCCACATATATGTTGACATATGTGGGGTTGAGATAATCTATTGTTTCTGGGTTTGGGTAATGGAAGACTCCAATTAAATCCCCAATTTCGTTAAGCAAAGAGAGATTCCAGAGATGCAAGGCAAGATTTGGGAGTCTAACCCAGACTGTAGTAGAATATATTATGGTTGTAAGAGGATTAAAGAAGGGCGACCATGAATTCATAAAATGCCTCGCACTTCCCCAAATCCATGGACCATTATTAAAAATAACATTTCTGTCTTCCAACTCTTCAAAAATCACCACAAAATAAACCACCAGCGAAAGGGTAAATATTAAGATCACCATAAAGAAGGGGTTTCCAATTCTTTGAGATCCACTAATGAATATCAACTAAACAAGGCTATAGGCCATTGAATCTACAAACTAAATCTCTTTTTGAAAAACACATTGCTTCACTGATGGATTCAACCCCCAACAGAACTGTGATTGCATAGGCTTCATGTACTACCTAAATAGGAGGAAGAGAACAATATCCAGAGTTAAACCACATCTTTAAAAGAGAGAATACCTTTAATTGAAGCAAAGGACACCTTCAGAGTGCCTACCACCATGGGATCCATCAAAGATCTAAACACAAAAACATAAACAACTGGAATATTTGACCTTGTAGAAGGAGGAGATGTTGCCATTGATGAAGGAAGCTGACTTAGGAGGATGAAAAAACAAATAGGGAAGAAACCTAGATGCTCCAATGGAAAGAAGTCATGGAGCTTCATCCATTCACCTGTTTTCAAAAGAATTCACTAATAAAAATGACACATCATTATCAATCAAATGTTAAAACCTGGAGAACAAAATCATAGAATGCCACATATAAATAATATAACCATAAAATTAAAAAGAAATAATTAAAACATAGGCATCTAATATCATGTAATCTAGAGGATTTAAAATAAAATTTAAGTATTCCATTCAGATTCGTGTAGATATAATATAGTATTTGCCTCAAAAGAACCAAATTTGTTTGGAAAACATTCAAATCTAGATATAGCTAATAACATTGAGTATTTGTTGTCCTTGTAAAAGGACAACCTTGTATTGATTCAGATCTATATTACACATTATTGGGCATCCAATATCCAACTTTATTGATTTAATATACCATAAATTAGGTCTATATTCAAATAAAAACATTTTTTCCTCAAACATTTTGATATTTTGCACACTAAATAAGAAACCAAATGAGTAATTATGTTCAAGGAAAAATTAAACAAAATAAGACAAATTAAGAAAAAGTTGTGCAACACTATAAAATAAGTGGAAGATTATAGAAAATAGTAAAAAATTGGAAGAGCTCCCATTATCACATGAAAAACCCATATCATAATGTGGGGTTGTGAGAGTTATAATAGGTTGTAGTGTTGAAGAATGTAACTAGTTTCGATCTTCATAATTGTATTTTAGTCATGAAGTAATTTACTTATCAAAAGAAAGAAAATTAAATTTTATTATTAAAGAAATTGACTTATTAAAGCATTGGTTTCATGCTTGGGTCATTTGTTTATAGGTCAAAGCCTCCATTGCAGGCTTCTAGGGCTTAAGTCATGTGTCCTTCTCCATGTCATAATATAAAGAACCCTTCTTTGGATTTATTTGTCAAAGATTAAATTATTTTATTGTAAAAATGGTCAATTAGGCCTCCTCCCCCAAGTCATCCTAAACAGAGGGGCAAAAACTCTTATATAAAGGCAACAACTCGACCTCATTTGACACACTCACTCAACAAGTTCGATCTGCAGTTTTTGGGCTAAGAAAAAGTGTGAATTTTAAAGGAAGAAGAGAAAAATTATAATAAAGAAGGAGACCAACATATTACTAAATAAGCTGAAATTTCTCTCTATTATCTCACACGTGCGAAGTTCTGGATTGTTGCTAGGGGCCGAAATTCTGCAGTTGTTGGGAAGCCGAAATTCTGAAGTTGCTGGTGAAGCTAGGGCCAAAATTTTTGGGTGGATGTTAGGTTATAACTACTGGACAAAAAGAGACTATTTAAGGTTGTTGTATCTCATTGGAAGGTTGACTTGGTGGAGGAGGAAGGTTAGTAGGTCTAAGGTCTTGGTCTATCTCATTTTTAATTACTGAAGGAAGTTTTTTTGATTGAGTTTTCCCCTACATAAGGGTTTTAAACTTAGCTGAGTGCCTACATCTGGTGTCCTTGATATTCGTGTTTTGATTTTTATAATTACTTGATGAAATAAGATGAAATAAGAACATAAGAAAGATAATAAGAACTCAAATAAATCACAAGTAATTATCAATAAGAGAAAATATTTCTGCCTTTTCAATTTTCTAACATGTAGTTGCTACAGTTAAGCAGTATATTCATAAGTCTATGAAGGTAGCTTTGGATGATTGAATAATATACAACATGCTAAAAGACATGCCACAAAGCTTATGCTAGTGTTATATAGGAGTCATAAGATGAAACTATCATTGAATATTGAGAAGTGCATCTTGTATATCCTATTCAACATTTTTCTAGCTCATATAATGTACAATGAAGCATTATTAGTTGATTTGTTAATATTTTCCATAACTATTAGGGTAATATTGAAGATTTATCAAAGACCACTTAGAATTAGAATCATTTTTCGAGGGTTCGTTGTCTAAGTAGGAAATGTTTGTTTGTACATTAGCAAGTGTGGCAAGGCGTGCAATGTTGAAGCAACATATGATCACAATGTTGATCCTAATTTTCTAAAACATAGGTAAGATCTTTCATTATATAATATCTCAAATTTAATTGATGTTAATCATAAACATACACAATACATTTTATAAATAAAAAAGCATTAAAATCAACATGATATGAAGGGACATAATATACATGAACAATAACATCAAAATAAATTTATATATTAGATATACATCTTAATTATGTTAAATATGACATTTAAAACTTAAACATGTGTTATATTTCAAATTTAATTGAATAATAGAGAAATAATTAACAATATAAATAACTTAAATACAAATAATACATTATATAAATATAACAACATCATTGTAAACATGATATAAAAACATAGTATAAATCGATGATGATATCAAAATATACAACAATGTGAAATATACACTACAATAATCAAATATATGCATGCCAACTATCATTATAAGATAGGCTTGCATTAAAACCAAAGGCATCAATAACTCTGGTACCAAAGCTAGAGGTGTCAATACCTCGACATGAAATTAAGGTATAAACTAGTATTCGAGGATAAGATGGTGTTTATTCTATTGTTGGAGGTGGAAATGGTGGTTATTTTATTACACGATATGGTGGTTAGTTCACTATTGGAGGAGGAGATGGTGGTTGTTATATTATATAATATGGTTGGTTAGTTCAAAGTTGGAGGAGGAGGTGGTGGTTAGTCAACTAATGAAGGAGATGGTAGAAGTGGAGGAGGAGAACAAGTTGGAGTACCCACATCAATAGACAAATCCAAAGACAAAGGTTGAGTAACCCTTGATCTCTCGAGTAGGTCAAGAGAACTAATGACATGTTTCATCAATAACATTATACCATGGAGAATGCTATCTCATCTCATTGCAATATTAATATCGTATGTCATTAGTTGATCTCATACATGGATTGTTCCATGGCAAGTTACTATTGAAAATATCTAATCCAACACCTGTTGACAAAATTTGCAATCCAAATTATGTGACATGCCAAGGCTTTGCACCTAAGGTTGGTCCTCTACCTTAGCCATCTCCTCATCTACCTTGGACAATAATAATATATATTTAAACAAAATCTTACAGTCACTAACATTTTTATTAAATAAGACAATAAAATATTGAAACAGGTTGATCAAAAGATAATGATGGTATTCCTTCTCATGTATTGTAGCTCGACTAAAGTAAATAAGATGTTTAGAAATCCTTTGTAATCCATCCCTACATGTAGGTATTTTAAAAAATCAAAGACATGATCATCCTCACTAGCTTACAAATCCAATACCTATGAACCGACTTAACTACATGGCCACTCTAGTTATCCCTTTAGAAAAAATCTATCTCCACATGTACATACACACATCAATCATTGTCCTAGAAGACAGGTAGTTGAATATAGATTTAGTCACTGAAGACCTCTAAAAAATAAAGCAAATAAATTTGAAACAAAGGGAAGATAATCCTCCCATCAAACAAAACATGATAACAATCTAGAGAAAAACAAAATTGTCACTAAAAATTAGTACAACACCTAATTTTTTTGGGCCTTTGAACTAAACTATATACGCAGTGATGTGCTTCCCATCAGAGATATAGTGTGCTAATGTTACAACCATGAGTGACAAGAATCTTACTTCTTCTATACTAAATTCATGTAAGTGAAAGACCACAAGCAACCTAGAAGGCACTAGCTCTAGTGATGGTTTCACTAAAATTTCTCTACACATATGACAACTAACCATTCTTGGAACATCGAGAGAAAGTTGGGGAACTAGGGAAAATACTCCAATCTCCTACACAACTTAATAATACAATAAATATCCTCCTCTTTGGGATAGTGCCATATATTGGGATAGATGCTAAAATATCTACCTAATAATATCCCAATGACATATCAACTCCATCAACAAGCATGTGCCCCCCATAAGGTATGTAGTCTCCTCATGAAACTTGATGAGGCTAAAAATCCTCAAATGGACATTTGTTTATGCTATAATGGGATGAGGGTACATATCCCTTTCCTTCTTTCTAGCCTCCCACCAAAATACAAAATAGTATGTGCTAGCATGTTGCTACTACTACTATCATCATGATTATCTCTAATTCACATACAAATTTCATTAAATGCATACACACACACACACACACACACACACACACACACACACACACACACACACACACACACACACACACACACACAAGCACACCTTATTAACATAGTCACACCACAACCTATCATGGTGCTATAATGGGATGAGGGTACGTATTCCTTTCCTTCTTTCTAGCCTCCCACTCAAATACAAAATAGTATGCGTCAACATGTTTCTACTACTATTATCATCATGATTATCTCTAATTCATATACAAATTTCAGTAGATGCACACACACACACACACACACACACACACACACACATGCCATAATCAATTTACACTAAATTACCATTTATTATATCCATTACAAATTATTATTATTATTATTTTTCAAAAAAATTCCATAAAACTCACAAGCGCACCTTATTAACATAGTCACACCACAACCTATCATTGTAGTTTGAGTGATTGGGACTCATGATAATAATTTCACCCACTTCCATTCAAATTTTTCAAAAAAAATCCATAAAAATCACAAGCGCACCTTATTAACATAGTCACACCACAACCTATCATTGTAGTTTGAGTGATTGGGACTCACGATAATAATTTCACCCACTTCCATTCAAATCCTGGCTAACCTTGCTTGATATGATTTGCGAGAAAGCATATCGGCCCAAGGGGGTTTTCTTTGCAACAATGTTATGTGAAATTTGGTGGCAGTAATGATTGTATGTTCTAGCTACTGATTTATACCCTATCTAGAAAGAAAACATAGCCACACCATCGATGATGTGTATCTTTCATCAATCCATCATCATTGATGCTCCTTATTAAATACAAAAACACTAGTAAAAGTTTAAATTTGACTTGATAGTTTGTTCGTGTGTTTAGATGCCTCAAGAATAGTGCCTTTTTATATTTCCTATAGCACCAACAAGACCATATGTTTGTATAAACAATAATTTCTCAGCATTGTTCTTATAATATTTGAAAGCACTGCAAATGGTGCATCGTGAAATTATAAAGAGCATCAAAGAAGAGCAATATTAATGTTATTTTATTTTATTTGCTTTTGTGTTTTATAGGTGCACTCCACTTTAAGTGACACAACTAATAATGCATCTTGTTAATTTACAATATGCAGTACCAAGGTGCATTTTGCAAACTGTATAGGATCATGCACCACATAATTCAGGGCGAATCGAATGGCTTGAATGCACTATGAAAAATTTGTTTTTGCAATTGAAAACAAGAGCAAATTTAAGCCGATATTTAATTTTTAATCCATTATAATTTTAAATGATAAAATAAAAGGAAATTTACCTAGTTTTCTCTCTACCAAGGAGGCATGGTTACCTCATATATTAAAAATGAAAATATGGTGCCACTTTTCAAATTAAAAAATGAACTAAATCCACTAGTGAAGTGAAGGAATTGAGGAATCTAGCAACATGGTAGCACTCACAACAAGCTAGTTGTACAAGGATGGTGAGAAAGAGTGCTTATATGGTTGGAAGCACATAATGTCAAAATGAAATTACAATTTTGAAAAAAAAAAAACCCTACCTTACTGCAAATGGTAATAATATGCTACGTTACTGTAAATGATAATAATATGCTACGTTACTGCAAATGATAATAATATGCATCCATGTAATCATTTTTTTGTTTTATTCTTCTTCCCATAATGCATTTCTTGAGTAAGCCTACAAAATACTTCTCCTCACCCTTGGGATGATACCCAGGGTAAGACAAATCCTTCAGGGCTGAAATCGAAGTCAATATTCGATAATTGACTCACAAATAGACCAAGCATGACACAAATTGGGATTTGAATTTGGGTAGGAGAGGATAAAAACTATACTCTTAGCCAACTGAGCTAAATCCAATTGATAAATTTTGGGGTACTAGGGTCTACATGAGCAATACAATTCATCCCACTCTCTAGCTCAAAAACAAGAGTGATATTCATTAGTACCTTGCTAGTGCCACACACAAATTTGGAAACAACAACTCGTTCACGTGTACATACTCTACACCCCACTGGAATTGAAAATGTGACCCCTAAGGAAAAAATACATGTTCTTAACCATTTGGCTCACTCAATATGTACAACGTGATCATATGTTACTAGCACATCACTAGGTTTTTAAAATTTTATAAATGCATGATCCATTTATTGGCACACATATGTACATGTATTAATTATTAAGTGTACATGTTAGTTTTTGAAATTTATTTAAATGGAAACCTAGACTCTATGAAAAATACCTAAATATTATTCGGTACCTCTTACATATGGACACACTAATGTGTTTAAGAGATACAAATGCATGAATTGTTTATTTTTTATGGTGCATCAATAACGTAATCACATTATGGTGCCATATTAGGGAGAACATTGATAGGTTTTGGTTAATTTTTAAAATAAATTTTATATTGAATAACAAGATGGCTAAACCTTATTTAGTGTATCTATATAAGGATGCAACAATGTGATTATGGTATTGATGATCCCTGATATTGCATTAAGGATGTTGCAACTCCCAAGACTCTCAACTTAAATGATCAACCTGGGTTTCGTATAAACTTAAAGGTGGTAGTGTTATATGCACAGTAGGTCAAGTTCTAGTCATGTCACCCTTAGTCATTGTATAAAATCAAGGAAAGTAGAGACCACTCCTTCAACTAATCTATAAAGATAATTTTTGTGGAAAGACAAGAAAAACATTCCCTAATTGCAAGGAAAGGTGTATTGGCCTAATTGCAGAAATTGAAGCAACATTCATTAAGTCTAGAGACTACTTGTAATTGCAAGAAAGGAAAATGCTACACTAGTTGCAGA
Source organism: Pinus taeda (assembly GCA_000404065.3). Classification (NCBI taxonomy): domain Eukaryota; kingdom Viridiplantae; phylum Streptophyta; class Pinopsida; order Pinales; family Pinaceae; genus Pinus; species Pinus taeda. The sequence continues at coordinate 155,306 of APFE031594027.1, read as the reverse complement.
AATAAACCATGCTACTCTATTTGCAAACTAAAAAAACAATGTTCTACTATGATGAATCATTAATATAATTGCAAATTGCTTGAGAAGAAGAGATTCAATTTACGACACATAACTAGGGAATTAAAAAAAAATAAGTCTAATCTACTTGATGTTTTGTGTTTGTAGTGAAGGAAGGATGGGATTAGAGTGGTCTTGAAGTCTCCCTAATCATGGAATCAAATCTTGGTGGTCGTTATTCGACTTCAAGCTACAAAATTCAAGGTCCTAGGGAAAATATAGTTGAATCTGGATAATGCTACAGGTTTGCTACATGAAAGTCATTTTTGCTATAGGAGTGCCCTGTTTTCCTACAGGAGTGGGTCTGAGAGATTTATGAGGGAAAGGATGGTTTTCTAAATGTTGAGGAAGGTGGATGAGGGTGGATGAAGTATGTGTGAGGCCTTTGTCCAAGCTTATCATCCCTTGGAGGCCTATCTAGCACAAGTGTTCATGCCCACAATGTCCTTCATTAACCATGAAAAGATGATTTTGGTGGTAGAGCTTGGGAGAAGTATGAGGTGTCCAAGAGGAGGATGGAAATGTCTAAGTGGATGTGGATGAGTGTGCCAACCCTTGTAAGTCACTGACAACTCCTGCAGATTAGTAATCAAGGGCGTACATCAAGATTGTAGTGAAATTAATTGAAGTAGAAAGGATGAGTTAAATTTTATTTCTTCAAGGTCTATTATATCCTAGAAAATGCGTTTAATATATTTTCCAAATCATGTTGTTAACTTCTAAGGTGCAAAAACCAACCACGTAAAATAATTTCAATCCAAAACCTAGCAATCTCCAAGAAATCATAAACACATATTTTTGGCTTCTTGTTATAGAATCTTCAACCACATTTCCCATAAGAGAGGTGGTGATCAAACCTACAACTACAATTTTTACAATATAATGCCTACTTAAACAAGGAAAGAAATAAAATGACTTGAGCAAGAACAAGGAAAGAATACATGAGATGGGCTAAAGCCTTTGGGTTGGGCCCTAACCCAAGGGTTTCAACCCTCCTATGCTACCACAAATGAAAACCAACAAGGGACCTTTCATTAATAGAAAATAGAGTGCCAATACATAATATCATAATGAAGATAAAAATCTCAAGTATTTATCCTACAATAGCTCTTCCCAAATCCAAGGATTCAAATCCTAATGAGCCCTTAGGCATGTTTATTTATACCAAAAATGACTAAGGGGCAGCTCCATTGAGAGGATGACTGCTTCCCCCCAAAATCTCGAAATTGGTGGATCTGGTTCCCTTAGACCTCCACATGCACTTGAGTTCCTCGGATGCTAGTGGAATTTAAGTCATTGCTAAGGATTCTTTGGACTCGAGTTGGAGAGGTAATGTAGTGGACAAGCCTCCTATATTCTCTCTAGTTTCCTCCAACGAGCCCTCACATAGTAAATTTCTCCAAAAATGCTTTTCTTGCCAACATATTAACCACATTAGGCCATGAAATATGACATGCACCATTTAGTCTCCCTACTAAGCACATTATGGCTAAAAATGTAAATTAATGTGAGAAAAAGAGAGTTTAAGGGCTGGAGGATAACACAGTGGGGCTCAAAAGATACTATTGATGGGACCCATCATCACCCCCCTGCATTGAAAAACTTAGTCACTAATGTGAAGTTCGTTCATGGCCTTGGTGGCCTGTATGACATCCCAAGGCATCTCAGATGATGTACATTCCTATGGATAGAACCCTGCATTTGCTTCTATGTCTGCCCACTCCCTTTTTTCTTTTGCCCGGTATCTTCTCTCCTGTAGGCCCAACAACAATGGAGGATTTAGTTTGAGCCCTATTCAATTAACCTTGGCATGATCCTTTCATAGAGTGGGGTTCTATCCAAGGCATTCCTTAGTCTTTTAGGAGAGTGATACTCCCTGATTTACAAATTGTGAGGAAAAGCATGCCATCTCCTTTCGAAAACCTGCAAGATTTCAGTCCCCAATAACCTAAAGGTGTCATTGAAGTGGAGAATAACTTTTTCTTGCATTGCCATGTATCGAGGGGCCAATTTGGGATCGGTGGAGATGATTTCATGGTTACTTATGACAACCTTGGGGCTTACTAACTCTGCTCTGATGTACAAAGGCTCATTTCCTTGTTTTTTCATCACCCTCTTCACTTCCTCAACCCTTATTTCTTCATAGATCAACCAAGATTCTAATGCCATTAGTTGCATGTCCCCCAATATTAAGTTGGGGTCTCAAAATTTCATGTATGTGAGGTGTTAGTGTCGGTACCTTGATCCCTTCATCAGTGATCAAAATTCTCTTTTTCCATGCATTTTAGGTGTCTCATTCAATCATCTACATTCCATTAGGTCATGGATCATCTGATGGTAGTGGTTCATTATCAATTTCCCTCATGGTCTTTACTTGCTGGCTAATGTTCACAAATTCAGGTCATTTACAGTCATCTTTTGTCTTTACATATGTAAAAGTCATTTTTAGGGTTTCAGATCTCATTAGGTCTAGGGTTTGTCATAATAGTCCTGTAAAAGCTCAATAATGGTCAGCAGGCACATGAGGAGGTTTAATAAGGTCTCAACATCAAAAATTTCAATAATGACATTCTTAGTAATTGATTTTTCCTCAAAACCATGTTTTAAGGAAAAACATAGTTTTTATGTTTTATGTATGCAATTTTAATTTTCTTATATGTAATAAGTATCATCTGTAGCCCTGGGTCACCTTGCCAAACTCCTACACTCCAGCTCCTACAAAAGAGACAAGAAATTCAAAGCATTAGTCCATCAAAGGTAAAAAAGAGAGCCAAACTGCAAAACATAGTTTTAAAGAACAAAGTGAAAAAGCAAACTTTAGAAAGTGGGTTTTTTTTAAATGAAAAATTAAAGTCACTCGTATATAAAGTTTTTCTTGTGTTAAAGACATCATTTGTGAGATAAAGAGTGAGAGAACAAGTGCAAATCGTGATTTGAGGCGAAGAAAGGCAATTTGCAGCAAAGTTCTAGAACTTCTCTAGGCGCGGCTCACCTAGGTAGTGGCACGGCGCACTTGCTTGGCGCGGCACATCGGGCGCATAATTTGCAAAGAAACTTGAACGGGCGCAGTGCATCGGGCACAGAATTTGCAGAGAAACTTGAACGGGTGCGGCGCATCGGGCGCATAATTTGCAAAGAAACTTGAACGGGAACGACACACTTGGGTGTTGGCGCGGCGCACCAGTCCTCCAAACCTAAATTTCACCCAAATGACTTTGCCAAGATCCAAATTTTTGCAAACTTCATCCTTCCAAGTAAGTAAACCCTCCATTTTCCATTAAAAAGAGATTTGGTCATCATCCATGGTGTTTTAATAGGTGAAAATTCAAGCCCTAGTTTGCTACACAATTATATTGCAAAAAACTGTCTAGGGTTTTGAAAGTGTAGGTTTTAACCCCGTACAGAAATTACCTGCATACGAATTCTAAATCACATGAAAAATAAAACTGTGAGAGCATAACACATAAAACACATATACAAAGAGATTTCCCATTGGATCCCAAAACCGGGACTACCAGCTTGATTTTTCATTATGTTCCTTTCAATGTTACAATACATATTTGTACATGCCGAAGCATCCAATACCATGGACCGAAAACCATCGCGTCCAAAAACCATGGACTGAAAAAACCATCGCGTCTAAAAAAAATGTGCGAAAATCATGCACAAAACCATTGGTGGGTCCGCCCAACCTAACATAGGGTCCAAAACCAAAATTTTCCGGTGTGCTGCCCCGGACCCCATAAAGTGGGGTTACGGGTACCCCTCAAACCCCCTGTTAACTATGTGGAAAGAATATAACACAACCCAACATTTCAATTGCTTGGAGCACTGAGACTGTGCTCTCCACGGACAGTTAGGTGGTTGCACCACCTGTGCGAGGCCTCAGTTATCTTCCAGCTCGGTCCACGGGCACCCCTCAATTACCCTCGTGTTCGTTAGTGCGTCATGTTCTTGCTTTTATGGTGCGCTCCCCTATTTACTTTGTATAGTAAGGTGCAGCCGCAACCATGGTAGTAGGGCCACAAATTCTTCTAACGCAGTAGTATGGCTGGCTATACCTTGTCCTCTCGTGCTTAGTTTCTTGGCGCAGCATGCTTGTGCGACTTCGGTTTCCAGTTTATAGTTCGTTGATTGCGTTGTCCAATATCATGCTTTTCTTCCTCAACCATACCCGATCTTCTTCGAGTTTGTGGAGTTTCAAGTTCCCTTGTTGAATGGATTCCTATAACTGCATAATTCCTTTACCTGGGTCTTCGCGCGACTGTATAATCCCTTCATTCTAGTCCTCATGTGCTGTCCAATTATGGGAGTTATTGTGTGAGGATTCTTTTCCAAAACTATGGCCTCGGCTTTGCTCGTCATCTTCAGAATCATTTCCACAGTCAGGTTCTTATGCATGGCCCTATAGGCCCATCGGACCGCTGGTACGTGTAGGTCCCAATTAGTTCGTCCGCTTGGTAAACTCTGTCCATGATTCCACACAGTTTTTTGAATACTTTGATGTGGAATATTTGTGGTGTGTGTCGATTTTCCTATTGCTGCATCTGGTTCCGATTTTTGATCCTTAGTCTGGGGTGTGCGCACGTTTGCACCCATCGACCCAGGTGGGCACACAAGTTGCTTCGTCTTGGATGCCCAGTCTTCATTCAATGCTGGAGGCTTCAAAACCGTAAGCGCATTCACCTTCTACATTCGTTCCAGTCTACAATGGTCTCCCGATGTGTACTCCACCATCATGCGGGTGTTGCACGTAGTGCCAATTTCCAGTGCACCGTACTGCTGCTATTCTAGTACTGCGCTTTCAAATTTGTCCGGGAATTTATCCACCGCTGTTACCCCATCATATCTTGGTAGTTCCCTAGCCTATGTCATCATGTTGCAGTTCAGCGTTGTCGCTTCGTGCAACCGGTTCTACCAACGCTCCACTTCTTCGTTTGAATATGAAGTACAGGAGCTGTCGTGCACCCACGAAATTCTGCCATCTGCAGTTGGGTTCACCTGATCCTAGTCTCGCACTGTTATCTGGTAAATACAATCCAGCTCATCGTCGCTTTCATTGTCGTACACTGGTTTAGTGTAGCACGCTCCTTTGGCTGGGTCTAGTGGGACTACTACACGTAGGAACTTTTTCTCGAATATCATTTTCTGCTTCTTCAGGTTGATGACCCCATTCATGTCAGTGGCCCAATCTATTCCTAGCAACATGGGATAGGGATTGCTATCATTGACAATCTCTATTACTTAGAAGTCCGTCTGTGTGCTCACGCCTTCGATATTAACTGTTACCCCTTACAACCTCCCCATGGTAAAAATCTTCTGTTGGTTTGCCATTCGTAGTTGAATAGGGGACCACTGCAACGTGGGCCTGCCCATATGTTTCCATGTTTTCTTTGGTAATACATTCATGTTCGAACCCAGGTATAGGATTACCTGATCCATTTCATACTCACCAATCTGCGTAGTCAACCTCATCTCCTTTCCAGTGCACAATGTGTGCTTCCCTAATTTCTGGACTACGCGCGGTTCCCTTGAGCCCGTGCACCTAGTGATCAACTCTTGTAGTCCCTTAACTACCTTGTTGTCACGCAAAATTTTCATGCATGTTTCCAGAAAGGTAGTAGGCATAGAAGGATCCATCCCTGGCTTTGGTTGATCCTTACTACCTGAAGTGGAGGCCTCTGCGAAGCTCTTCTTAGCTTCCATGAACGTCTCCTTTACACGTTCTAAGTCAAACTCAGGTTCCTTTGTAGGAGCCTTGCGGACCCATGTATCTTCTTCGGGCTGCTTCCCCTTATCCTCCCCTATGATCACACTGCTTCTGAGCATCATGTTCACATTTGGGTCTTCCTCGCACGACTTAGACCTCATTTGGATATTTTGAGTCGGAGGAGGCTGGAGTACCCCTTTCTCGCACATCTGTGATCAACGTAGGAAAATCTATTATTTCATGATCAAATTGAGCACAATATGAGCATGATGTTCTTGTTGTATTAGTAGAATCGCGGGCATTATGCCCTTGTCCTTCGCAATTGTGCCAAATTAACTGTCTGTGACCCCTTCCTGGTCCCATTCCTCCTTGTCCTCGACCTCGCCCCTGGAATCCAGCGCGTTCCATCCTCGGAGCTGGGTCAAGGCCTTGTGTTTCTGTCTGCATTCTATAGGCTGGGGTCCGGTCCATCATTAACTCGTAACTGCGACAAGTGCACTCATCGTGGCCTACCGACCTGCAGAAATTACAAAACAGCTGCTGTGGAGTTTGTGTATACTTCTGCAACAAATGACAATTATCAGTTATGTGTTTTCCTCCTATCTGATAGATCGCACACCATAGCGTGAGTGTCGAACTTGGCCCTGCCTGTGCCTCTAGTCTCAATGGCATTGGCCTCCATCTTGCCAGTAATTTGCGAATATTAGACAGTGGTCCTTGTCATTGCCCTGGCCCTTGCATTTTATGCACCATACTTCGTCGCGCGCCTCTGGCCGCGGTGCCCTATCTTGCTTCAAGCTCTCTATTTCCAGGTAGAGATTCTATAGTTGCGCATGGATTTGTTGAACTCCCAACCAAGGATCTTGTATCAGGGTCTCATGCAACCTCATCACCATTTCCAATGCTTTGGCCTGGGTTGAAAGCTTCTATTGTGATAGCGCCATCCTTAGGTGTGGTGTTAGAGATGCCACAAACCATGCGTGGTGCTGTGCATCCGTTAGCGTCATATGAGCCTCGTGGATCATACTCTTCAGCCAATGATCCAGATCCCAAGGGGTCTCACCTAGAAGCATCATGATCTCTTTAAACCAGATGATTGACTGTGTTTCTGATTTCGACAAGCTAAATTCTTTGTTTAACGCATTCTAGATCTTTGCTATTCTTGCATTTGGGTGGTCATTAGAGTGCTTGATATACCACGTCAATGCGCGATCTTGTAGCGCACTCACCAATGTAGCCTTCTTAATGTTGTCGTCCGTAACCCCTTGCGCTTCCAAATACTACTCTTACCACGAACCATAACTGGTTCAGATCCTCATTCCCTACTCCTTTGAACATGGGTATCTTGATCGCACTTGCCATGCTGAACTACAAGGTTGGTGGAGGTAGAGTGGGTGGAGATGGAGGTGAGGGAGGTGAAGGGGGTAGTGGCATGGGTGTAGGTGGTAATTGCGGAATGCGTTGCCTTATCAAACTAACCGAACTTCTCGGAGAGACTTGAGCGAGATCTTCCTCGCTCTCTCTCGAAGGTGAAATTAAGGGACTGTTTCCTAATTCCCTGCTACCTTTGTAGATCTTTTTGCTCCGCGTTATTCCATACATTAATGTATTCACATAACCCGCTTTTCCCATAATAACATCTTAATCCAGGTATTCAAAGATTTAATGTACTTACCTCGCGGTCCCTTGAGAAAATGTCGTTCTGCTTCGCTGTAGCTCATGGTCGTGTCTATCGCGAACTTAGTGATAAATCCCCCTATTATCCAATCGAGCCAATGGTCCATGGCTTGCGCTATCTTTTCTTCTGATACCTATAGTCTGTGCACTAATTCTGGAGTCCACACTATCGGTTGGTCGAGCCTACACCTTCCCTGGCTATCGACTAACTTCATGATCCACTCATACAGTTTAGAAGGAAAGGATGCGAAGAAAATCTCATGGATTTCCATATACACATAGCCATCCAACCACCTTTTCTCAGATACCTGCGGAGTTTTGTTCTCCTGTGTCGCGAAATCGTGAATCTTCTTGTCCAATGACTCTTCAATTTCCTTATTTGTTGGGTTCCAGTGGCATGACATGTGACATCCCTTAGGCAGATCCTAGTCTCGGCAATGGAACCATTTGTTGGCTACATGGGGCTTGACCCAGGTTCAGCTGTGAGTTTAGTCAAGCAAATCATGGTACTATTGGCCCTTTCAGCAATAGTTTGTAGAGCACAGACGGAGGTCTCAGCTGAAGTAGTATGGGAGGGTGTTGGAACAAGGTTTCTACACCCTAGAGATGTCTTGATGAAGGGTTTTGGAGGTTCACAATCCTAATTTGCACGCTGCACACAACTTTCTATTCTTCACAACCCGTGTGCACCTTTGTGAATATAGTATTATTCTGATACGATCCTTACTATGTTATTATCTTTGTGCTTAACTTAGTCTGTGCTGGCCCAATATTATTATTTCTTATTCAACTTTCAGATAAGCGCGCATACTCAAAAACAATATAAATGCATAAAGATAACCAGAACATAGAAATACAGATCTACAAACAGATGCACAATATTCTGAATCAAACTTGTCTTTATTAATCCTCAAGTTCAGTTACATACCCAACTCCACCCTGCGCACTGAGCTGTAGGGGTCTGTGCACTCAGCTGCGGACTCTAATAGGCCTCCGCGCACTCAGCTACGGAGCATATACCTACCACTATGACCCAATACACTTCAGGTTCCCTTCTATCTTCTAACCATGCCTTTACATCTATCTATTACTTATCAAAAACTTAGAGAAATGTCTTTACACTTAGAGCCTCGCTCTATTTATACAATCCCATGGTCTGCGGACCATGGGTAGGCCAACACACTTTACATTAAATTACATTATTTTAGGGTAGACAACCCTAGATTCTCGCTCTCCACGCCCAAATTTCACGGGGCATTTACATTACATTGACCAAAACTCGGGCTTTAAGCCCTAAAAACACGCTATGGGGGGATCTGCAGCCCAATAGAAGGCGGCACTGCTGGTGAACTCGAAGATCTCGACCTTGGTGAAACCACCTGAGACTATGCGGCTGCGAGTGTGGTGTAGTCGGTAGGCCCAGCCGCTTCATGACTTCTACTGAAATGAGGTTCTTTTGACTTCCATTATCGACAATGAATTGTAGCGGCGAACCCTTCACCCACATTTGTGAGTGAAAAAGATGCTCCCTCTTCTGGATCTTCGGGCTCATTCTTCTGGATCTTGGCAGTGGAAATAGTGGCGTTGGGCTCCACGCTAATGATCTGCTTCCCTTTGCCATTCCCCTTGTCGGGTTCTGACTCAGGGTCGGTACATGCATCTGATTCTGAAGCCTTCAACTTGGCCACTAGCGACAGCTTGGTCTGACACTCACTTGTGTTGTGAGTGGGGCTCTTCTGGAACTCACACCACTTTCCTGTGTCCTTCGACTTCATGGTGTTTTTATTTTCTTGCGGCTTTGACGGGTTGTCTTGGGTCACCCTGCCTTGGCTTTTTCCTTTGGTCTTCGAATTCACAGATCCAAAGTCTCACTTCTTCTGTTTGAAAATTTTCTCTATTTTGATAGTGTCTTTGTACACCGCGCCAAGCGAGGAGATGTTTAGGAACTCCATCTCTTCCTGGATGTATCTATGTAGGTAGCCACAGTATTTGAGTACCAAATGTAGCTCAGAGTCCTTGATACCTAACTGTGTGCGAAGGGTATGAAAAATGTTTGTGAACTCCGGTACATCTTGGTCCATTCCCTGTCGCAGCGTGGTCCACTTTATGTATTTTTCCTCATAGATTTTGACAGGGTAATACTACTCCTTGATGGCATCCCAGAAGGAATTCCAAGTGGGTGCAGCTGAAAATAGTGAGCCCATACTTTCATCCTTCTGCTCGCAGAAGGTTTCCAACTAGTCCTTGACGTGGGGGGCTGCTTTGAGAAGAGCGAAAATAATCTTTTCCTGACTGGAAAAATCATGAACAAAAAATTACCCATATAGAAAATTTAACCATTTATCTACGACATCTGCCTCTATTTGACCCTCGAAGCTGGGGATTTAAAAATTAATTTGTAACTTAAAGGGCGTGGCGTTTCCAGAGTAGCTGTTGGAAGCCGATGCATCGCCTCTGGGTAGCCGCTGAAGGATCTGTGAAAAGATATCCATCATCGCCTTCCTCTGTCTCTCAAGGGCTTCTTCGAGTAAGATTTTGATATGATCTCCTACCCCCTCATCTTTCTTTTCATCTGCCATGGGAGGCTGGTCTTGGAAAGGTTTGACCAGTTCAAGCCCTAACTCCTTATATCCCGACCTCAATGGGGACATGCATAGAAAAACAGAGAAAAAGCAGACTGCTCTGATACCACTGATCCAGATTTAAACAGGAATGCAACAAATTACAGAGATAACCATAAACATAGAGATGCAATGGAAATAATACTTCATTTCGTTGATGTCAAATACTGAAATATGCTTACAAACATAAATGGAAATAAACCAGCTAGGGCGATGGTAGCTTATCTTTGAGAAAGGATGTGGTGGCTGCATGCCTCTAAAATGTGTTACAATGAGGCTCGAAGGCCTATTTATTATTGAGAAACAATGGAAAACCCTTAACATCCAAAAACCTAACCCTAGAATATGAAACGCGAAACTGTGGGCCTTGTTTGGGTAAATTGGTACATCAACTTCCTGGGATTGTAACTTTGGCATATGATCTCTGTTTGACGCGTACAAGAGTTTATTAGAAAGATCTATATGAGCACTACAACTTTAGGAAGAGAAACATCGGTCCATGGACCCATGTTTCTCCCAAATTTCCCAAAAAATGTCGTTTAGGGCCTCAAAACGGCTCCGGAAGTTTGGGACCCGAAAAACTGCTAAAAATAGTAAATTGTGCTACAAATAAGGAAATTCAAAAACTGAAAGAGACAGTTGTGGGGGTCCAAATGGGATAGGTGGGTGGCCCCCAACATCCACCTGGATCATTCCTCCCCCCTTAGGAAGCAATGTTCCCCATTACGTTGAGTTCCTCCATCTGTTGAACTTGGTCCCTGGTGAGCTGTTCTGCAATATCTGATGTGTCCAATAATGGTGGGAACCATGGTCGAGGCCATTCCACATTGAACACTTGGTGAAAGCAAAGGAATGGAGGATTGGTGTGCTCCAAAGCATTGTTTCTCACGGCCTTGGTAATGCTGTAAGAACCATGTCAGAGTGGTCTGAGCTTCTGATGGGCTCTAGTAACGTGCTCTTTCTGTCGATGCAACCAGACTTTGTTGCCCACCTGAAACTTGTGTGGTACGCCTGTGGGTGAGGAGAAGATTTTCCTATGTTCTTTCATGACTGTATCCCTCTATTACTGCTGTTGTTGCGTGGTGGAACCGTTCGCGGGGGTCATGGATGTGGCGACAATCTTCCCCTTACTTTGGAGAGAACCAGACAAAAAATGAATTTCATAGTCTGGGATATGAGCTTGCTGCCTTTCTTAGTAGCGATCAAAGAGGTGGTGGTAGGTGGGGCTACCTTTGGTAACTTGTATAATGAATTACCTAAAGAAATAATAACAACGTTAGGCCTTGAATCATAAATAGCATGTCACCTCCACAAGTATGGCTGGCCTAATAATACATCACAAACATCCAAAGGTGTAACATCACACAATACCTCGTCTGTGAAGGGTTTGATGCTATAGAGAAGGCGACACTGCTGGCGAACTCAGAGATCTCGTCCTTGGTGAAACCACCTGATACTGTACGACTGCATGTGTGGTGTAGTCGGTAGGCCCAACCACTTCACGACCTCTGCTGAAATGAGGTTCTTTTGGCTGTCACTATCGACAATGAATTACAGCAGTGAATCCTTCACCCACATCTATGAGTGGAAAAGACACTCCCCCTCTTCTAGATCTTCGGGCTCATTCTTCTAGATTATTGGAACTCTCTCAATAATGAAATGTGGGATTGCCTTGGGGCAATTTGATAGTATAAAAATGCTTCAACTTCTTCTCCTCCTGGTCTTCCAATGCCTTGTTTACATATAATTTGAACTCCTCTTTCCCTCCTTTGGCTCATTATTGAGAAAATGACTTGAGAGAAGGACAAGAGAACTCCCTTAGGGGCTGCATATCTCCAAGTAGGCTCGAAATCATCCATCCTTAGGTAGTACATGTCAGGGGTAGGTAGCCTAAATAATTTGGGGTGGTCCCATACTACTGACTGGACTTTCGGGTGACCCGCACAACTATCAAAGAAATAACCACGCGACATTTAATTTCAATGTTTGAATAGCCCGCACGGGTAGATTTTTTTAAATGCGACTTTGGAAAACCTTTGATTTATTGATTCTTATGATGTCCTCAGCTGGAAAATCTTTATTTTGGCACGAAAGAGTCATGAGGGACAAAATAACTTGGGTTCAGGCATAGAGGGCCAACAATGGTCCATTGTAGTCTTGGACAATTCCGACATTTTCACCTTACCCAAGGGGTAAGGAGTCTCACCTGAGGCATGCTGCAACCAAAGGTAAGAAGCATTTTTCATGGAGTCAAGGGAGCGCCAACCGAAGCATCATTCGATGACAAATATATAACATTACACACATAGCAAAGATAACAACATAACAACTAATACACAGAAATTAGTAAATGCATTCATCTAATAGGACATTCAAAATTTTTAAAGGGTCATCATACCATTTATACTTATGCACATCATACTTCAAAACTACTATGGACTTTCTCTTCTATTAATTCAATAGTAAAACAATACAATATATCTCGACATTTACTGAAAGCAAATATAAGGAATACACATTTATAGAGTCATGGGCTTGGTCCCAATCTCAAGGGTCCTGCTCATCTAACCTATTGCTGTCAGATATCAGCCTACCGCAACCAACTATCCTTTACTAAATGCCAATTCCGATATCCTCACCATCCAACCTCTCTTCCTCATTGGCCCTCTCCTTTTATATTCCTCTCTGTTGCCTGGACTACCAGTTCCTGCTCGGCTGCTCTTGCACTTTCCTGCCGACTCGGCTACCTTTATCTTCCACTTCCACCTTGCTGCAACCTTTCTGCAACTACACGTTCTTGCCTTCCTATCCAACTTACTCCTTTGCAAGCTAACTGTTGCTGCCATCCATTTCCTCCTCCTCCTTCGGTAAGCAAAAATTGGTCAAAACCTTTTCAAAATTAAACGAAGGCCCCAATAGGCCCCGACCACAATTCTTTGACTTTTCCCTGACCCAATTCATTTTGACCTCAGTCAGTCTTGTTGGTATTTCCATGGGCTCTGCGGGTGGTGGCTGTGCTATCAACTACACTGGTTTTGCTGTTATAGATCTGACCTAGAAATATATGATAAAACAATTATACCCAAAAATAACAAGAGAAATATAGATGAACTTCAGATCTTTATTAATATCAAAACCCTTAAGATAGGGTAAAACCATACAACTACTCCTTAAGGAAGGAGAACACTCCACAAGCTATATGCTTGTCCATACAATATTCCTTGACATCCCTCAATCGAGAGTCTCTAGCCTCTATATATGATTCATTCATACAATACCATGGGTCATTACCATGGTTCTCTCAATACCATATATCTAATACCACAGGCTTATCTTATAACTATGGCCCATCCCATTATTACATTATTCCCTTGGGTACCTCCCTATGTACCCCATACTATCCCCCCTAAGTATACTACATTCCACCTCCCTTAAACATGTTTCGCCTTTGAAACATAAGAAGAACACAAATAATAATATCTACTCAATAGAGTAGTCCACTGGTACCATGGATGTGCATCTAGCCATTCCAGAGATAAGTGATTAGTTGATATAGCTGGTGCCTCACTCACTTGAGATGGGAGTTGATCCTAGTGGTTCCTTTGTGTTGATGTGCTCTAGGTGGATTGTCACTCTTCTTTATCTATCATGCAGGGTTTGTTGTTCTTGTTGCTAATTCATTGCCACCTTGTTGGCTGTTTTCTTGTTGGGTGATGTGGGTGGTGATATGCTAAAGTTTTAACTAATGGTGTATCTTTCTTTAATTCACCACCTAATTGAGCCTGATTGGTAGCTGGTACATGTTGTGGCACCTGCTGTTGTTTCTTATCTTCTAGTATTACTTTAACCACAGATTCCTCATCTGATGTGTCACTCCATGGAATATCTTTTACTTCAGCCTCCTTGGACTCGACTTGTTTATTGATGGAAATATCATGTAATGTAATTTTCTTCTTTTTATACTAGAGCTTCGGGAATTTCTTCTTCACATTAATATTGATAGTACCAATAGATTCCATCCAAGGGTATCCCAAAACAACATCCACATTAGCCATATCTGAAGCATAAAAATTAGAATGCAATACATACTTATCCATAGAAATCTTCAGATCTTTAAATACTTGCACCTGCTCATTATTAACCTGTGTGTGCTCCATTTATTTCGTTGGAATTTGCAATATATTTGCCAAATTAACATTTATAAATTTTTTCTTGCAACCAGGATTTATAGACACAATGATCTTCTCCTTCTAAATACATCCATGAACCTGTAATAAGGAGATAATAGTAGAAAATAACCCCTTACATGTCTCGTTCCCCTGTTTTCTAGCATGAGACCCTTTGTCCACAAGGAGTTTTTCAAATTCTTCATCCGAAAGTTTGGACAACTGCTTGTTGTCAAGTGAGTTCCACCATATGGGAGCCTCTTCTTTCATACTAAGCCATAGGAAACTTTTCCAATGTTTTGGCTATAATGAATTTTCTCTGTTTATGAATTCTTCAATAGTAGGGCCATTATCTTTCCTTGTAAAATATTTCTTGCTAGAAGCCATGAAGAGGGTTTTGAAAAAAATCACTTACTTGGCGAAAATTTAAGGTGGCCATAGTTCGGTCAATATTGCTTAGAATCTTTATTATGACCTGTTTTCAGAAATGGAATGACCATTTTGCATCTTCTCATGTGATAGAAATCCTGATCTAGGCATTGGAATTTCAGAGTCGTGCTGCAACTGTCTCATTGTCACAAAAAATTCTGAAAAAAGAGCTGATTTTGATTAGCGATTTCTCCCTCATCCGGACTCTGATTCGGCTGATTTTTTTCTTCAAATTGGGTAGTCTTTTGTAAAAAACCTAGATATGCAATTATATTATGAAAAATTTGCACCATAATGTACAGATCTGATTTTCAAACTCGCCATCCCAAAAAAATTCCGCAACACAACTGATTTTTAAATTAATTTAGCGACATCTCCCTCATCCAGACTCAGATTCGGCCATCTTTTTTTTTTGAATTGGGTATTTATTTCACAAAAAACCTAGATATGCAATTATAGTCTGCAAATTTTACACCAGAACGTACATATTTGATCTGAAAACCCACCGCCCAAAGAATTCGTAAAAAAAAAAATAAAAAAATTCTCTGCTTTGCCCAAGAAAGTGCTCTAATATCACTTGTTATAGACCTGACCCAGAAATATATGATAAAACAATTATACCCAAAAATAACAAGAGAGAAATAGATGAACTTCAGATCTTTATTAATGTCAAAACCCTTAAGGTAGGGTAACACTATACAACTACTCCTTAAGGAAGGAGAACACTCCACAAGCCATATGCTTGTCCATACAATATTCCTTGACATCCCTAAATCAGGAGTCTCTGGCCTCTAAATATAATTCATACATACAATACCATGGGCCATTACCATGGTTCTCTCAATACCATATATCTAATACCACAGACTTATCTTATAAATATGGCCCATCACATTATTACATTATTCCCTTGGGTACCTCCCTCTGTACCCGATACTATCCCCCCTAGGTATACTACATCTGCTGATGGCTGGGCTGGTGCTTCTTTCGCCTCGGCCGTTGCTCATGAAGTGGCATCTGTTTCTACTGCAATTTACTCCCTTTGAGGTTCCCCCGTTCCAAATGAAGGCTCCAACTCTAGAATAGTGGCTGTGGTCTGCTGCCTGAGTTCTCTGTACCTATGAATGGTAGTATCCCATCTAGCGAGGATTACATTAACGCATTGAGTAAATGCTTCGGCTGAATTTGATGTTAACTTTGTTGGCCAATAGCTTTAGAGGTCACTCCATTTTTGTCTGCTCGAGTCACAAACCTTCTTTAGAGTTAGAACTTACTTTCGGACCAGTGGCTGCAGGTCTTTGATCACCTTCTTTGTCTTTGCAGACTCTTCCTTAATTTGATCAACTTGGGCCTGGATGGCATTAATCTGGTCGTTGATCTGCTATAGGTGGGTAGGGTTTGTATAGTCCTTTGTGCTAGTGAATAAGGTCTGTATTCGCTCTCTCATTAGGTAGACCAAGTGATTTTTTAGCGCCAGGCTTCTTGGCTAGTCATGGACTTTGTTCATCAGAGCATAGCCATCGGTGAGGGTGTTGGCTAAGGCTTGTTTCTTTGCTTCCACTTCGGTGATTTTTCACTCAAATATCCTCATGTAGATCTCTACTAGGTCTGGTAGAGCTGATCTCACCGTCTCCATCTTCCTTTTCATGTCAACATTGGTAGCTACCAGGTTCGAGCATGCCATGTGGATGTGGTTGCAACAATTTACTAGCGTGCAAGTCGTGATGTCTGCTGATGCTTCTGTGTTTGCATCGATGATTTTTGGACATAATGACCTGAATCACTGCGTGACTTGATCAAACTGGGCTTGCAAATTTGTATTTGCGCACCACAGGTGATCGCACTCTTCTGTTACCTCCTGCAACTGCTTTGTCTACTGCTCATGTTCCTTGGCCTGATCCCCATGGATCCTTTTGGCCCTGTGCACTACTTGCTGTATAAATGTAAATAACTGGGCTGGCGACCAGTGATGGAGTGTGTCAGCTTGCATTGTACTGGGTTCAAGGAAATGTTGTTGTATGGGTAGGCTGCTGGTGATGGAATTTTTGGAGTGGGAGGTGGGCGAATGAGCTTGCTGTGAATGCGGAGTGAATTATGGAGTGGGTGGAATGATGCTAGGGTTCGGTACCACTGTGAGCTTTATAGGGAAAAGTGGATGGTACAACTCAATCCTTTCTCCCTGCAAAATAGTGTCTAGGCTTTCTCCTTGTGGTGGGTCCAACCCAAGCATTGGTGATGCAAGTGATGTTGGCTGTGTATCATTGGCAAAAGGGGCACCCTTTCCTTGCCCGATTGACTCAACTTCTGTTTTCATAGTCGTTCTTCATGGGCTTGACATGAGGGTTTCTAATAGGGTTGTGGAGGTGGAGGCTGTGTGCGGGGAGGATTCCCGCCACTGATGTATGAAGGTGGAAGTGGTGGTGGGATTCTCTTCAATTATGGGGGATGTTGAGTGTTTGACCTCATCAGTAAGTTCGACAACCAGGGGTGGTGGAGAAGTTTTCAGCTTTTTGATGGCCAGACTACAAACAACTTGTTTCTTCTTTGGCTTGGGGACCATTGGCTGAGAAGGAGTGTGGTCTACTCTCGTGGAGAGTTTCATGGCCAACAGGGTTGTGATAATGCGTGAGAACATAGTAGAACCTTTAAATTGGGTAGGATAATTTCTCTCACTTGATTGTCCTTCAAATCTGGCAATTGTTTGGCTTAGCTCAAACATTTTCTCCTCCATATGAAGCACCATTGGGTGGAGGACATGTTTAGTTGGCCTCTTCCTATTGATTTCCGCTCCATCTCCCCCTTGCACCTGCTGCTTCAAGGCCTCAAACAGATAGTTGTGTTTCCCATCCGTGATCTCATAGGCCACTCCCAACCATGATCCAACCTCCTTGTGTAGTGTTGCTGCCATTAGAACGAACCTCTGCGACCTGATCTTAAATGTATTCAGGTGGACACACCGTGGTCTAAGATAGGTGTGTGCGTGTGACACTTCAACCAGACCTCTTATGTAAATTCATCTAGCAAAGCCTTTGGTGTCCTCTCCTTTGAACTTATGATGGCCAACATCTTCTCATACCAATCCTTGAAAGTTATCTCATTTATCTCTTTTGTACTGGCGACACCCTCCAAGGGTCATAATGGAGTGCTATCGGTTGTCCTTAAACAATGGTCGCCATTTACCTTTCCTTCGGCGGCCTCCACTTCCACATTGCCAAAGACATCAAAATGTACCCGAACACGAAACTGGTACCTCACTTGTACACATCTTCACAAGCTTCAAATAGCTCGTTAAGAACAAACACGGACCAGTTAAGTACCTCCCCCTAGCAACAATTCTCTGCAACTGAAATTACGGCTAGTGTGCATTCATTCTCCGTAAAATGTCTCATGGTTTTTCCTGCTATGATGTAGCAAGAAAATCCTATGTCAACCTTGTTGATCATATCTAGCTTTGCTCCTCTTCCACCCCGCTCAGTCCTGTATCTGGCATAGATGTTATCTTTGGTCTGCTTCTTGGATATCTTAGCCCCTGATTGAAATTATGTGCTAACTGCCTTCCCTCATACTGATAACCCTGTTAGATGATTAATATCATCCACATGAATAGGATACTCCTTGTCCAACCATAGTGATCCTCCGTGAATCCTGCTCGCCAAAAGTTTGGTATGCTGCATTGCGACGAATTGAGTGCCGAACACATGTAAGCTTCTCAAAAGGAGTAACATCAACCTTTGTATCCATTTGAAATCCTCCCTGACCCTGGAGGTCTTGGTGTCGTCCTCCCTCTAGATGTCCTCTGCATAAAATTCCCTTTTCAGAGCTGGGAACTTGAAACATTCCGTAAGATCATTGTCGACTAAATTCGCCTTATTATATTTACCATACAAATTGTCAACCACCTCAATTATTTTGTCTAATGTGTCTTGCAGGATTGATACAATTCCTTTCTCCATCTCCCTTCACCTTTGGTAAACAATCCGCACCTGAGGTTTCTTGCTTCTGTGTCTCTGCACCTATTCTCAGAGTGGTCCTGTAATTCTTTTGCTAACGGGAATTGAAATTATGGAATTTCCTCATTATCTTGCAAGTTAAGTAGTCAGACTTGGCATGACGTTTCCTGACTGATTGGACCTTAGCAACTAATTACTCCGGCAACTTTCCCAATGTGTTCTAGCTATACCTTGTCTACGTCGGCCAACCTGGACTTGACAACCATGACGTGGATTGGGAAAGTACAAAGTGGGCTGCATGGCGTATTTATTTTTTCATGATGGGGTTATTTATTAACTAAATTCGTGCTTAATGGGAAAATATTTTGCGGCTCCTACTTTGACAGTTGCATTATTGGTTACTTAATATGAAAATGACTACCGGTAAGGAGGAAAGGACAGGTACAACATGTGATCATAAAGACTAGAAAAAGTGCATACCTACATGTACCTTGCTGACTGGGATTACATGTGTGACTACTAATTCTACCTTTCTTCCCCCCCGACCACAAATGGGTTGCGGCATACTGAAGTTGCTACCACAACCTGATTGACCTTCTCCTTATTTCTATGATAAGAGCATGACTCTACCTAGTTGTTACACAGTAATTTGTCACCATTGGTCACCGTCCCTGTTATCCCTGTTTTCGTACATTGGAGGATACATTCCGGGACCTGTGAGCAGTGACATAACCTAAAAACATTTGCATTATGTTCCCCTGAGTATGTACTTCATGTTCCCTGAAGACATCTTCTGCAAATTATCCCTGAAAAGTGCCCTTTTTCCATTGGCGCAGGTACATAGTGTCTTACCCGCGCCAATCATTGAGATCCTCAAAAGGGGGCACGCTCATTGGTGCTCTGTCCTAGAGCAACACTCGCGCCAACTAAGTTTAGTAATGATTTTTGGCCAACGCGCACCCATATGTTTTTTCCTCTCTTATCATGAAGTCCTTTGAGGGAAAAATCCATCGGATAGAGGTCGAGAGTCGTCATCTATCCTTGACACCTATCCTCAGTAGCTTTTCGGAGATAATGCCAATCCACAATGGGCGTCTTGGTACATTGAATCTTCCTCCCTTCTCCATCTATAAAAGCCTATCCTCATGCATTAGACAAGCTAGTTTTGTGAGTGTTGGAGTAATGCTAGAGTGATAGTAAGAGTTTTGAAGCATAGGAAGGTTATGCTGCTGGAATCCTGAGAGAGAGAAGGTCTATTGCAAGGCATACATAGCTGCTCGCCCAGCCAGAGAATAGGTTCAACGGCAGAACCTTGGTTGTATCTTTCTCTGCTTTTTATTCATTAATAGACGACTATCATTATGGTTCCACTCTTATTGTCTTCATAATGATAATTGAGTTATATCATTTCTGACTGATATATAATTGCATCTATTGGATTTTATGCTTGTATTTGTGTCGTTCTTTGCATGTGCAGGTGTCCGTTCACGAGGATCGTGGGGATTGTGACCAGTCGGAGCAAAGGAACGGGAGCGACAACTCTTCTACAAGTATTAGCGTTGGAATCCAGGTAGGCCCTCATCATAGATCTTTGATTTGCAATTAGGAACCTGCGTGTTAGCGTTGATTGATTGTTGCTAGACCCATGTTGGGCTAGTGGGATCGCCTCTGTCCACAGAGGGGATTTACCTGGTCAACAATTTGGCGACTCCACTGGGGAGTTTAGCTTGTTGTTTGATTTGTAAACTTTAGACGGAGCCTGAAGTATGGCCAGATAGCCTTCGAAACACTATTGCTTTGCATTAGTGAAGTACATCAAAGCCACTTCAGTCAATCTCCGGTTTGGTTTACGGATTGAACAACTTGGAGTTTGTCTTGCCTATTTGGTTTTCTCTTGTTGGCTTGCTTGGATAGCTTTCTGGATTGAATTTCTTACTGTTTCTTGCTTCCTGGCCTTCTTAGAGACTGTAAACCAAGCTTTGAACCGCTTGTTTTTTCTTTTTGACTTGGAAAACTTTATTAGCGCGGCTTTTCCTCTGACAGTCGCGCCAGTTGGCGCATGTTGCTAACTGACAACCCGCGCCAATCCCTTTATAGCGCGAGTTGCAGCCTGACAGTCGCGCCAGACCTGTTAACCTTTTCAGTTAGCTTTTTTTCCAACCTTCTGAGCTTGGATTTGTATTTTGCCATATCTTTTGCAGCTTCTGGAAGTGTGTTAGACCTTTGTGTGACTGGTTATTATTTTTATCCTTCAGTTGTTTGCTTATTTCTATCGATTTTGTATCCTAGCCCTAGAACACCTAGTGGCTTTGCATTTCGAGCCTTCTATGGGACATTATGGTTTGATGATCCAGTCAACTTTTTTGGTTGTTTTCCGCACTCATCTAGTGGTTGTGAAAGTTTGGTATTCTATGCTTCGAGTGATTCACTTCTAGCTTGTTTGGATTTTGCTTGACTTCATCTGAACTTAGATCACATGGTTCATTGAAAGTCTTTGTGTTTTTCCTTGCTTTGATAGGTCATCTTGATGTTTCAGAATTGGTTCTATTTCCATTGAGTGAATTGTGTTTGTTTACACTTGTGAATATCTCTTGAGGTTTGTTAAGTGCATTATGCTATCTTAAAAGAAAGAGAAACAAAAGATCTTTTTGCATTATATTAATTAGCATTTATTGTTATTTGTTGCTTTTAAAGAGAAAAAGAAAAAAACTTTCATTTCTTGTTATTAGCTGCATTAGGATCTTTGTTGATCATTTTGTTTGTGTAAATATCTCAACTCTCCTGTAGATAGAGTTCATTGAATGAAATGATATAATTTTGGCATATAGTTTGCATTTAGGAAGTTTCGAGAGATCACATACAGTAGGACCAAAAAACTGAAACATAATTGAAGATAAACTGTAAAATAAATTGAATGAACCTAACAACGCATTGGAACATAACGCAAATATTCTAGAGGTCTAGGTTAGAGATGTGTTCTGACGTCTTTAAACATGGTAGCTTACCGTCGAGTGGTTGGGTGATTCCTCCACGGTGAAACGATAGGTGCCAGTACGGATTGTGCTCCCACGTACCGTCGCGTATACATTGGGAGACCCCTATAGGTTTACAACCTTTTATCCATAGGAAGCCGAGTCTGCCGTCTTACAAGCCGTAATGCACTGAACACAGCATTCGGGAAGATTGACTGCAGTACGGGAAGTCCTTGGTTTTCATCTGATTGCCAAGGTGTATAAAGCAGTTTTACGGGTTGCTTGGTAAACCTTTTGCTTAGAATCTCTAGAGCAGTCACTTTTGATCCTTTTCAGACTCTCTAAAAGAAAAGGTGTAAGTGAGCGTCTTTTCACTTCGTGCTCATTAAACATTCGAAGTAGATAGAGTCATCTTTTTGTCCTTTTCTCGACTCTTGAAACATGAAAAGGTCAAGTTCAGTTCCTGTGTTTTAAAATTTACTTGGCCTCAATAACATTACCTGGTTAGATCTTGTGTGCATTAGTTGAGTAGGTTTTGTTTTGCTATGGCAACTTTTCCAGGGTTCACCAACCTAGGTTCCCCTCCTGACGGGAACCCTAGTCATTTCCCTCCTCTTGGGAATGTTGGTAATCCTTATATGGCGACATTATCCCTTCCAGGGTTAACAGTCGGGTTGCCTGTTTGGTTGTTTTCAACCTCTTTGGTCCCTACCGTGTCGGCTGATACTCCATCAGTCCCTCCACCTGCACAACATCATGTTGAAACTAAGGTGGACCTCTCCCCTTCGACGCCTACTTCTACGTCTTCTTCTCGTACTTCGCCTGGTGAAAGTCTCGATTCGAATAACCAGGTGGCTAAGAAGAACAAGAACAAGAAGTCTCCTAAGGGAGAGGCTACAAGCACAACTGTTACTCCCTCAAGTACACCTGAAGTCGGGCCCCCTCCCGCTCCTCCGCGGAAGGTTAAGTTTCCCTGTCGATTATGCAAGGAGGACCATCTCCTTCATGAATGTCCTGGTATTCCCAGGATCTTAGAAGTATGGTCTCATGATCAGGCCCGCCCCTCATCGTCCTCTGAGGATCACGGCGATGCTACCTCATCAGTTGGGAAGGGCAAGGGAAAAGGGAAGATTCGAATCCCCTGCAGACTTTGTGAAGGCAATCATCCCCTTCACCTTTGTCCACTCATGGATAAAGCCTCCACTGTTTCGGAAAGTCTCCCAGCTCCCTCACCCCTACTCCCCATTGGATATCAACGCCTTTCTGCAGCTGCAGATCATTCGCCTCTCGACAATGAGATTGATTCACAATCTTCTCTTGTCCAGGCCCCTCTTCCCGAACCTGGCTGTGCCCAGTTTGTTCCCGACCAACCATTGGTCGGAGAGAGTGTCGACTCGGGTTCACTACCCCTCGACCACCCTGTTCTGGAAGAGCGTCATGATCATGTTATTCTCGTCTCATCAGATTCTCCTGAGTCCGAAAACGACCCTCTTATCCCCGTTGATTCAGAGGGTCCTTTTTCGGTTCCTTTAGAGCAGGGGGCAATCATACGATTCCCCCACCAAGTAGTTCAGTCGTTTCCTTCGACTGGCGTCACTTGACTGCTTTCCGCCTTCCATCCCATGTGCCTTTCCAGATTACAGTACATGCCTATGATACGGCAGTACCTGGCACTGTCTTGGATGAGGGTGCATCTGTCAGTCTTATGCCTTCTACTACTTGGCAATCTTTGGGCTCCCCACAGCTTGTACCTGTTGCATAGAATCTGATGGCGTTTGACGGAGGAACCAGTCAACCATTGGGGATCCTTCCAAAGTTCCCTATTACTTTGGGAGGCAAAACTGTCTATGTAGACATGCTGGTTACCCAAGGTGCTTTAGATTTCAATCTTCTCCTTGGTCGTGATTATGTTTA
>APFE031594027.1:96987-114822 GCA_000404065.3 Pinus taeda | reverse complement strand
ATTTTAAGGTTGTATTTACGTGTTAAGTTATTAGAAAGGGATTTTGATTTCATTACTTATCAACATATTCCAAGACAACTTAATACGTTAACCGATGCATTAGCTAATTATGTGTTGGACAGGCATTTGCATAACATGTAATTCAACATAATACAAGAAGCATAAAGTACAATAAGACCATAAAACATATGTATATATATATGTGTGTGTCCAGAATGTTTTCACCTCGTGCATCATCAAAAAATAATACATGTCTGTATGAATACATCCGGAGACAACATGTATCTCAAAAAATATGCATGAAAAGGAAAGCCTAGATATCTAGTCTTGGTGGTGCTCATGACAGCACGTCACCGCCCGCACTAGACGCCTCAAGAGCCGGTGGATGCGAATTGGCACCCCTACCGTGTGCCTCTGGTACGCTAGTGGGACATCCGCTAGCCGAGCATAATATGGGATCCCTCGAGTGATAGCCTCGAGGTTCTGGATGAGCTCCCCTCTGTCACCATCCTCCTCCTGAGGATCTGCTCCTGCTACTGCTGCTACTGGATGTCTACTCACAACGGAAGACAAGCCAGCTGGGTGCTCTGGGCCGACATCTGCATATGCATATAAAGGTCATTAGGACAAGCATGTACTGACAAAAAAAATCATAAAAATATAAAATAAAAAAATGAGGACGTACCAATCTCCTCATCCCAGTCCTCTCCCTTCAGCAAGGGAAGGTCAGGGTCTCCAGTGAAGTCTGTCCCTGCATACGGCCAGTCTTCCACCATAATCAGTTGGCAGTGAAGCCACCCGAAGAACTCCGCTCTGAAGGACATCTGCTGGCCACCACCACCCCTCGGCCTCAGTGCTGCCCATTGAGCCATCCTCGGCTCTCGAGGTGCTGGGTCTGCCACAAAGGCCCCTTGGCCCTGGAATCTTGGCACACGTTCCAAGAAGAACATCACCAAGATGGAACCATACCCGAACTATTGCAGCTTGCCCCGCTTGGCCTTTGTCATCTACCTCTTCATATTGGTCATCACAGCTGACGCCCAATTGAAGATCGTCGGGCTAAGGCACTCTATCGCTAATAGTAGGTGGTTCTTCGTAGCTTCGTGGGGCGCTTGTGCCCCCACATCTCGTGTAAGAGTGAATAGTGAGGCTCTCAGTGTCAGATTCTGAACGGTGGAAATATCCACCTTCAAACTGCCCTACCCATATCTTGCCTCCGGGAAAATTCGAGCCTTCACTTCATCCATCTTCTCTCCAGATGGCCTGCTCCCAGTCAACCGAGGCACCGGCCCTTGTCGCGACAATCCTGTCAAGAAGTAGACATCCGATTCATCCAACTCCAGTACCTGATCTCGTATCCGGAACACCTGTTCCTCTACATCCCACAAGTCGATCAAGTACTGTAGGAGCTCTGGCTGAGCTCGCAAATAGGATAGCATGAAGAATTTTTTGAGCCCACATGCTCTGAGAGCTTCCATGCAATCCTCGTTAACTAGGGCTAATGTGTCCACTTGGTCATGTTCCCGTTCCTTCCATGTCATCACCATTTTTGCGGATTTCCCTGCAAATACAAGTCAAAATGATACATTAGACTCTTATATAGCTTGAAATTGCAAGAAAATGTGTTTTGAATTTGTTAAAATTGGCCAAAAAATGCGCGCGGCCGTTGGCGTGACTGTTTCTAAAACAGTCGTGCCCATGGGCGCGCGCCCTATGGGAAATTTTCTTCATTGGCGCAGGTCCGTGCCCGAAACCCGCGCCAATGGGCACAACCCATAAATTTAAAATTCCCCCCATAGGAAATGAAAATGCAATATAAAACAAATTTCAAACGGATGAAAATGAAGCTAAGGACAAGACCGCTTACCTGGCATTGACGGTGCTCGAAATGGTCCACTGGATTGGTCGCAATCGCCAACTGAAGGTCGCACTCCAAAAATCCCTAATGTCGCTCTCCAAAGGTAAAAAGTGAAAATTAATTGTTATTTTACCATTTTCACCATTTTATAGCTTTTTGACCCTAAATAGGCCTTAAAAAGTTATTTTACGAATATTTTCATGGATATTTGTGTCTAAAATGGGTTTTACGCCGATTTTTTGTGCAGCGACAAGTGTTTATATAGCTTTCATGGCGAAACGAGTTGTATTTTATACTTTTTCGGACTCGGTAAATACACGAAAAAGTCACTTTGGAGTCATATTTTGCTCTTTTCTGACTCTCTAAACGTGAAAAGAATGCCGAGTTGGTCCTCTCGACTCGTTAAAACGGACATGAGGGGCGGTCGTCTTTAAACCCTTTTCCGACTGTTTAAAAATGAAAAGATCGTCGGACCCTTGTCGTTTCCAGTTCATTAACGGTCACGAAGTGACGTGGTTTTGATCACTTTTTTACTTTTTCAGATTAGAGTCACTACTTATGAAAAGTAATCCTTTGTCGTAATGATCGGGCGGTTCTTTCGAGCATGGTTTTATACTTTTTCGGGCTCAAGAGACACAACTTTACGAAAAAGGGCATCCCTGGAGTTTCCTTTTCGCTATCTTTTCAAACTCTCTAAATATGAAAAGACACCGAGTTCTTCCTTTGTCAGACTCGTTAAAACTTAATGAAATTGGATTCCGTCGAAATGATGCCTCTCAAGCATATGCTATCCCCGTCAAGCTTGCCATCCAAAAATAACCGGGGTACTCACCAGAAATGGTGGGGGAATAAAGGAACCGTAATCATCATCATGTCGGCAGCATGTCGCTCTTGAACGTGGCACTCGTCTGCATTCGTGTCTGGGTGGGGATATCCCATCTTGTTTCACACTTGCCTCCGTGGGTTTGGGTTATCTTGTTTGACCATTCATCTACTCATCGCCTTGTCACCATGACCCTGATCATTTGATGTCAAATACTTCCAAGTCTAGTGTCGTGCCACCAATATGCTCGAGAGAAGTTGACCTCTGCAGAATACTCAACCTCCCTCTGATCCTTCACACAAAACATTTTATCCTTCTGTGTCTCGTGTCGATGATGTGGGAAACATTATGGCCCACCTTCGATCAAGGTCACTTCCTGTCGAATTCAGCTCATTATCCAGGAAGTTGACTTAGAGACTCCCTTCAGGTACCTTGGAGCCTGCATGCCTCAAAGGCAGGTTCTTCGTGTTCGACGTGAAGTTTTCATCATTGGCCTCCGATCAGATGATTCTACGAGTGTTTGACACCGGCTCACTAATTCGCACGCCGTGGATTGTACCTATAGTACATTGAGGACCATTGTCATTACTGGTGGTACCTCTTGCGTTTGTTAACAGTTTTCATTATTGACTGGTAATCAGGCGATGTTCTCGCATGTTCGACTTCAACTCCCATATTCGCATGCTTGAACTTGTACTTTGTTCGGGTCGAGTTGGAGCACAAGACCCTGGATTTTTGTATGATGAGATCCAGGCTGCATTTTGTGGATTATTATAATTACATGACTCATTCACTGGATGGCTACGACCATGCCTGAGTCTATTCATTGATCCTCATCGGATGCTTGCGTCCATACCTAGGATCCAAATTTTTATGTACTCTGCTATGGATGGCTGCGCCCATACCATGTACATCATGTATTTTAACTATCAGTTGTACTTTGTGTAGGTTCTCTGGCGGCCGTGTTTTTAGTCGACCATTTCTTGTAAAGAACTTCACCCCTCTCTCTCTCGGGCTTCATGCTTTAGGGGGCATCTGTTACATAGTATTTTGTCACCGTCCCTG
Source organism: Pinus taeda (assembly GCA_000404065.3). Taxonomy (NCBI): domain Eukaryota; kingdom Viridiplantae; phylum Streptophyta; class Pinopsida; order Pinales; family Pinaceae; genus Pinus; species Pinus taeda. The sequence continues at coordinate 111,076 of APFE031594027.1, read as the reverse complement.
TTACCTCTTCTCCCATACATTGGAGGACCTATTCCGGGACCTGTGAGGAGTGAAATAACTTGAAAACCCCTGCTTTGTATCCCTTAAAGTATGTACTCCATATGCCCTGAAGATACCTTCTGTAAAATACCCAAAAATATAGCCCTTTCTCCATTGGCGCTGTTCCACAGTGTATTACTCGCGCCAATGGGGTAAATCCTCCAAAGAGGGCACGCCAGCTGGCGCTCTGTCTCAGAGTCGCACTAGCACCAACCCAGTTGGGTAAAGTTTTTAACAAACAAACTTCCAAAGGTTCCTTCCACTTTATCCATGAACTAATTCCAGTTTGAGTTGGTTCAGTTGGGCTTCGAGTCTCCCAAGGAGGGAAGTAGTTCTCCACCTCTCATGGAAGCTTCCTAATGATAAGGACAATCCCATGAATCAAGTGGATGGTCTTATCTACTCCTCCCACCTCTATATAAGCTTGTTCTTTCCCCTTTGACAAGCTAGTTAGTGATTCTACTTTTCAAGCTCCCAAATCTAAGTCCCAAAGTCTGAGAATTGCAAAGCTCATCTTGCAAGAGGTCTTGTGTATCCCTATGAGGCTAAATCTTTAAGGAGGAGATCCATGTCCAAGTAATCAAGGAGAGAGAGGCTTGTTCCCATCCCCTACAAGCTTTGCAAGCATGTGTTGCTGATTCACCAGCCAAAGGGGATTTGACGTCAGAACTTGGTTGTATTCTCTTTTGTTTATCAATTATAATAGACGAATATCATTATGGTTCCACTCATGTGTCTTTATTATGATGTTTGAGTTGTATCCTTTCTAACTGATACATAGTTGCATTTCTTGGATTTTATGCTTGTATTTGTCTTGTTCTTTGCATTTGCAGGTGTCTATTCACGAGGATCATGAGGATTGTGACCAGCTAAAGAGAAAGAACGGAAGCGCCGACTCTTCTACGAATACTAGCATTGGATTCGAGGTAGGCTCTCATCATTGGCCTTTACTTTGCAATTAGGAACTTGCGTGTTAGCGTTGTTTGATTGTTGCTAGACCCCATTTAGGCTAGTGGGATCGCCTTTGTCTGCTAAGGGGATTTACCTACACAATAGGTCCTTAACCCCCATGATGTCAATTACCTCGAATTTAGTGTGTGCCTTCACCCCCGCCACATCTACTTCAATGTTTTCTAACCTTCCAATGGAAAATATACAATACTGGTTGGCCATTCTTAATTGAATTGGTGAGTATGTCAGTTGTGGTTTCCCCATTGCCTCCCATGTTTTTCTAGGTAGGATGTTTACATCCGATCCCAAATCTAAATTGTGTCCCTTATCTATAATCCTGCAACTTGTCCATTGATTTAGAATTCCTTCTCGCTTCTCCTCTTGTTCCATTTCACTCTTCTGGAATTATTTTATGGTAAGCTAGGTAAGTGATATCTCCACTTCCCCTTCTTCTATGGATAACACACCCTTCAAACTTTTCTGCAACTCCTTCAACATGCATTCATCCTCAACAATCTTCAGGAATAGTTTAAACCACTCTTCAATCAGTTGGTTATGATCGGGCATGCGGTCATTCGGTCTCTGGTTGTCTCTCTTCTGAGTCATCCCCTCGAACAACTTAGCTTCCTCATGATAATACTGCTTTTGGAGCTCAGGCTGATACACCTTCTTTGGAAATGTCACTTTAATAATCAAGGGTGGGTCCATTGTGCTATGATCCTCCCCTATTTTCTTTCCTCCTCGGGTGACAATATTAATATTGGTTGCAGGAAGACCGTCGTCAGTGTGAGGCTTGACATTAACCAGGTTAGCCCCCCTCTGTCTGGTCCTTTCTTCCCACTTTACAATGAGTTCCGGACAATCCTTCGTGGCATGCATATTAATCTTGCATTGTGAGCACCAAGGTCTCCTCGGGAGTGGGAATTCCCTAACGACATGTCCTTCTTGGCGGTAGTTGTAACACCTTACGAGGCCTCTTCCTCCCGTCCTTCCTCCTCACTCATTTCCTCCTCGTCCTCCCCAGTTTGACTTATTAATTCTAAAGATTGATCTGTCTAGCTGTTCTGCTAGAGTATCCAGTGACACTGATCACTGTGATGCATTGTAGATGCATAAAACTTGCAGTAGTTGTTATTGGGGACATTGGAGTATTTATGCAGTATCAGGCACATATGTGGTAGGTGTTTGTACATTCTATAGATTTCGCAAGTCTTGGCTATTCCTCATCAGAAAAGCTCCTTGTACTCCTACTGCCACAATTCCTACGGTTGGTGGGGCACCTGACGACTCCACAACCCCCCCAGATGATTAATTCCTCACAACCTTGGGAATTCTATTATAAAGTTCCCCTCCACCATGCAATGGGTGCACCATACATTGGGTCTGGCTGGTTGTACTGGTTGAAGATCCTTTAGCTTTTCTGTTAAAGTTGCGATATGATTTTGAAAGCCCATGATTGATGGGTCTTGTGAACTCGACACTCCCCGGTATTCATGAGGATACCCAACCATGGCTTCTATTCATGATGCTTGCTCCAAAGCATCTTGGAGGGTTCTGATTTTCTCTTGCGTCAGTGGCATTCTGGTTAGGGGCAAGAGTGCCTTGATAAACTAGTCCCGCTGGTGATTTAGGTCCAGAGTGTAACTCAACTTAGCAATGGCGTCCTTAAAACTTTGCGTGAGATCCAAAGCCGTCTCACCCTCCTTATGCTTGATCTCCCATAGTTACAATAACCCCTGCTGGTCTGTTTGTGGTACTTTGAATTCCTGCACAAATCCTCTCTTGATATCATCTATTGTGGGGTTATGGTTCTGTTCCGTCCATTTTATAAACTAGCACAGAGCCCTCTCCCTCAGCGTGGTCTGAAGCTCCACTATCATGACATTGTCTGGAGTCTGATGTGTTCTCCAAATGGCTTTGAATAGGTACTAGTGCTGCTCCACATCCTCATTCCTCCTTCCCATGAACTTGGGATATCTGGTAAAAGATCTTGCCATATTGATTTGGGTATGGGGTAACAATACAAAACCTTTGTTCCCTGGCTGCCGAGATCCCTGTAATCCTAAGTTACTAATATTACTATTTCTCTATGGCTCCCAATACTAAACCTGACTTTATATTTCTCTCACGCACTATATGCCCGTAATGCCTTAGCTAAGCTAATAACAAATTCCTCTAGATTGTAATAAGGTACCAGGGGAAGATCAGGGGAGATGCCATCTATGTCTTGGGGGTACTGCTGCTGACTCTTAATGGATTCTTCTCCTTCGTTAAATAATCTCCTCATCACGTCAACCATATCCTCTTCTCTTTCCTCTGCATACCCACTCGGCCTTTGCTGTTGTGATTTCCCTTTCACAACCTGTAGGGTAGGTCCCTCTTCATCCCTCTGGTTCTTATTTCTCCTCTCACCGATCTTGCTATGCTTAGCATCTTTATTTTTGTAGAAATTTTGAATAATATGACACTTATTCATAGAGATTATCCTGATTATACACTATTTGCGGAATCATGCATAATACGTAACCTCCTCTACGTTGATCATCAATTTAGTAGTATTCAGAAACATTCACATGCGCACATTGAAGCATCAATCACACATATCAACACAGTATGTAACTGGGGAAAGCATACCGCTGAAAACCCCTCAACTATCCATATATTATATTGATTGAGAACATGTAACAATACATAGTACAATACTCCTCGCAAGTACTCAGTACTATCTCCACCTGTTACACACAAACTAGCTCATATCTGAATCAATCACAGGTTCAAATCTTCTCCGCTGCTTGCTTGCCTCCACTGCGCAATCTTGCATGATAATGGCTGATCCAAACTCGTGTTTCCCTTGTCTGAACCACACAATCCTCATTGGAAATACTCAATCCACTGATTGTGCAAATCTCATGCACAACTATAGTCACAACTGACACCTGTCTTGCCCTTTCACTCACCTCTAACACTTGTCTCCAATGAACTGTCCATGCAATGAGTTAACTGATGTATCATTTAGTTGATTTATGAGTTAATAATTAGTGAATTAATTAATAACTAATTCACACCACTCATCACTTAGTCTATTGATCAGTTAGACTAAATACAACTAGTTCAACTAAGTCAAACTGAACACAACTCCATCAACTCCTGATCCAACTCCACAAATCTCAATCATTGAAGTCTTGACTGAAGTCCTCCATGCAATAGCTCAAGTAACCCATAAGAAACACGTATTTCCTTCTGGAAGCTGCATGTGCCGTATCCGTAGCTCAAACTGAAGTGCTCCAAGAGAATAAGATAATGTTTATAGTCCAAATATTATTAAGAGCTAATGATATTCAACTGTTCTATATTTAGACTGGCAGTCTAAAAATAGACTTCGCCCATATGTCTAAAATAGAGGTCCATCTATTTTTACCAACATGACCAATCATCCACAAATAACATCCTGCAACTCATAGACCACGATCCCTATGTCTAAAAATAGACATAGTCTAAAAATAGACTTTGCGCCAATAATAGCCTGTGGGACCACTTAGTGAAGGCGACTTCTTTTCACTAAGCTCCATCATCTTGTTGCATTTTCAACACCTTTCTCCCTCTTTGACTCGGTGTTTTCCCATCACTTCTCCCACTTGGTGGGGGCCCATCTTCCTTTTCTTCAGAGTATGCATCACTCTCACCTACCACTTATTTGCTAGTAGTGCTCTCCTCTACGCTCTGACATCTCTAGCTTTCTTCAATTCTTTCACGTCCATCCCTTCAGTAATGCCTCTATTCCCCAACTGGAAGCATTCCCCCCTTAAGTACTTCCCACGGTATTGGGGTTTTATGTTGCCATCTCCACGGTGGGCGAGGGAAATAATCCTTCTTCTACCATAAGCATCTTAACCCACGTCGGTACTTCCCTCATAAACCTTCCTTTTAACCCATATCTAAATACCGCTTCTGCCTTTGAGAAGGATTGATAGCTCTCGACAAAAAACTCAAATATATGTCCTTCCACCATAGTCTTTACCCAAAATTGACTGTTCTAGTCAGATTGTTGTCCAACTGCTGGAGCAGTGTGAGATCTGATGGAGTCCAGGTGCGACAAACTGTTGTCAACCCCCTTGACCAGTTTCACCCTTTCAGCCTCCTTAACCAATTGTACTAGTCTTCTAGAAACTTCCACCCAAATATATCATATTGGCCATTTGTACCATAAGCATATAAAATCTCCTCACTCAACTTGTTGATCAGTTGATTTCCGCGGATAGCTTTCTCTACTGCAAACTGATCTACTTTATGATTCCTCAATCCCTAATCTCTCTCTTGAATATCCTCGACACCATGTTCCGAAGCAGTTCTCCTAACTTCAAGTCCCAGTAACGAGACCATTTGTTGGCACGAAAGAGTTATCAGGGAGAAAATACCTCGGGTTTAGGCACAAAGGGCCAACAATGGTTCATTGTAGTCTGGGACAATGCTGGCATTTTCATCTTACCCACGGGGTAAGGAGTCTCACGTGAGGCGTATCATGACTGAATGGTAAGAAGGGTTCGTCATGGAGTTAATGGAGCACCAACTTAAGCATCATCCGATGACAAATATATAACATTACACACATAGCAGAGATAACAACATAACAACTAATACACAGAAACTACTAAATGAATGCATCTAATAGGACATCCAAATTTTTTAAAGGGTCATCACACCATGTATACTTATGCACATCATTGTTATTGGGAAATCTAGTGTCTATGCAGAGCTGCTAGTCCCACTAAGATGGGTAGCTATCTTAGAAACAAACAAATTAAAGTTACTTTCGCTTTCCTTTATGAGAAGTAGATAGGAGAGGAGCAAAGAATACCAACCTTGATCTTTTGCTTGGTTCTCTGCTTGTTCCTTCTCCTCTTTGACAGATGTTTGCCACTCTTCCCTTGACCACTCCGCTTTAAAGAGTACCTGTAAAGTCAAAGCAACATAATACCTTCAAAGTGTAGAGATCTACAATCATAAACAATATAGGGCCAGATATATATTGACCACATACATGCATATATAAACTAACATACAAGAATGTGGAGGAAAACTCAAATAGATTTATTGATATAGAGGTTAGAAGAGAGGATTACAACCTATGATTTGACCCAACGTCATCCTCCCAGCATGAAAGCCCTTCTTCACCTCATAAAACGCTTAGATCACCCAACACTATGATATTGCACCAGGAAACCAACAACACTTCCTTACAAGATACAAGATTCCAGCCTTTGGATCTCTGGGATGAGGGATCCATATATAGATGATTGCAGGGGGGTGAGTCAGATTCTGGGATTTTTATTAGTGTCCTCTCTCTGATAGTTCTTGATTCCACTTGGAGATTGATGGTCTCTTACTCATCCCTAGGAGAATTCAGAGAGGCAAGTGTCACATGAGAAGTTTCTGGAAGATTCCATGATCATCCACCTTGCAAACTGTCTCTGCCATTTGTCTACTTTCACCCATCACACCCTACAAAAGGGATTTCCAATATGCATCACACTTTTTACACTGAGAAGGTGAGATGCATTGCACCCTTTGCATTGGGCAGTCTGTATGGTCCAGTTTTGACTAGTTTTCTGTGGAGAACTTCTAGGAGATGATGTAATCAGCTGGCCTTGTTCCTTTAGGGCATGAAACAAAACTTTTAAGGACTCAGAAGCCCTTGGTTTATGGACATATCTGATTGGGTTTGCAATGCCCAAATATGTCTATAACAATCATACTTTGCAACCAGTCTGGACTTTCTCTTCTATTAATTCAAGAGTAAAACAATACAATATATCTTGGCATTTGCCGCAAGAAAATACAAGTAATAATTGTTTATAGAGTCACGAGTTTGGTCCCGGTCTCAAGGGTCCTGTTCATCTAACCTCCTACTGTCAGATATCAGCCTGCTGTAGCCAGCTATCCTTTCCTCAATGCTAATTCTACAACCTTTCCAACCAACCTCTCTTCCTTACTGGCCCTCTCCTTTTATTCCTCTCTGCTTCTTGGACTGCCAATTCTTGCTCAGCTACTCTTGTATTTTCCCACCCACTCGAATGCCTTTGTCTTCTGCTTCCACCTTGCCACAACCCTTCCGCAACTGCCTGTTCCTGCCTTGCTATCCAACTGACTCCTTCGCAAGCTAACCGTTGTTGCCACCCATTTCCTCCTCTTCCTTCGTTCAACCAAAATTGGTCAAAGCCTTTTCAAAATTAAACAAAGGCCCTAAAATTTCACCTATACATGATACTATCTCACTCTGGGTGTCATCTAAGTTGTACAAATGTGTGTACAATTTTTTCTTATGAATAGGTGCTCCCTGATGTATGATGTTAGGAGTAAGCGTATAGCTGAAATACATCACGTTTTTCTGTTTTGACGATGGGTCTAAAATGATTTTTTGAGAGAGATGATATCACTGCGAAGATGAATAGGGAGGTATCCTTTACTGAGAAATCATAGAGAATGAATGCTTTGAAGAAATGATATTACAAAAGTGTGTATATGAGGTGGGCATGTCCCATGCTTGTTATGGTGAATAGGATTGAAATAATACAAATATATAGGAAAACATCCTGTCAAGTCATCGATGAGATAACTGACATGCTAATAAATTATGAATATAACTACTTTTTTCCTCGAGGGAATCTCTGAAAAAGAGGCTAATATATATGCCCCCATGCATCTAATGTGAGGCACTATTGAAGGGGGGTGCGATGGGATGCATGGGTCTTTGAATGAATGAGAGAAAATGCAACGACCATGATGTACGATACTACCTTGACATTAAAACTTATGCTGAGGTCAAATATAAGGGAGATCGATGAAATCAATGGGAAAATAATAGTTCTCATTGTGCCACTTGTGATTATCCCTATAGGGTAGGAGTAACCAATGTACTACTTTGATAAGAGAATATGAGTGATGGTGTTGACAGAATGAAGTGCCAACCATCCGAAAAATGGTTATGGGAAATCTGTGTGAAATTGGTACAAATATTTTCCATTTGACGGGTCCACATACATTTTGGCAAGAATTGACAGTATGTGAGGGATACGGAAAACTTGACCAAGGTTGGAGCATTAATGCAAGTGGTGATAGTCAAAATAGTAGACTGAGGTAGGTACCCTTGAAGTCGGTAGGACATCCAGGGGTGGGGGGGAATGGTCATGGTATGGTGTGAACAAATGATGATCACTAAAATGGATATGGGGTGGGTGAAAAGATAGCTTCAACCAAGGGCGATATAGGACTACCGCCAACTAACTTACACAAAACTTGGGTGAGAATTATGTTCCTTAATTTTTTTTTGTACACTTTCTAAAATATTTTTTAAAAGTGGTTGGGATGTACAAACACGGAGACGGGTGCACCAAGAAAGTGATGGCCCATGTGATGTTGCAGGTGTGTTTTTTCTGCAGGCGGGGACCCCATTGGCTGGTCTTGGTGCGGGGTTGATGAGACTAATGACATAGATGGTCTATTGCAATAACGATGGATGGTAGGCCAAGTGTAGAATGTAGAGGTGCATTCAATTTGATCCAACTAATAAACATGAGAGGCGGCCCGGAAGTGGGGGTCATAAGCAATGAGTAAAGAAGAGAAGTATGAGGCTAATATTCTTAGAAAAGTAGGTGAGAATGGTTCTCATGCCTGAGATAATGGTCATGGATACCGATATTGTTAGGGGTACTATGAACTGGGGTAATCCATGTGAGTGAGGCTCTTTTGATGAACGTGGATATTTACCATGTACAAATGGAAGGTGATGGTAAATGTGGTTGAGATGGTGGACCCTATGGTTTCTTTAAGAGAAATGATGTTAGGATATGCAAAAGTTTTGAGGAAGCCTATCATGCTGGGTGAAGAATGATACCTTAGCTATTGATTGGCACGAGGGGACTAATCTTATTTGGAAACTGCTAGAAACATGCAACTTCAAAATCCAATACCCCAAGTGAAAACATATTTATGTAACAATATGAAAACTAGTGAGAATTGAAAAAGCCACATTGAAAATCATAGTAAGGTGTACTTAACTACAACTTTGATCTTAAAAATGAGATCAAAAATGAAAATTCCTACTGAATGGAATGAAGGGTACGATGATGTAGATGAAGATGTCCTGGTCCTAATGCCGTTGACGATTTTGTGAAAGGAGGTCGCGGGCTCCTAAATGGGCCACTGGAAAAATGAAAAAAATGACTGTATATAAGGATGGTGGGCCCATATGCCACCTCATTTGTAATTTTCTGATGTGGACTCTAGAGTAGAGCCCACAAGCCTTTTCAACCGTTGTGGTCAACTAGTGCATCTGTGTAGCATTCGGGGAGATTCAAGTTAGTCACCGTGACACCCCCTTTGTAATATTAATAGTTTAGGGTAGGTAGGCCATAAATGATGGATTGTATAGGCCTTTTTAGGTAAAAATATAGAAACCATGCAGGCCACTAGAAGATAGTTGTGTGATGTCATGCGTGTTTATAGTGTACAAATGCGTGAGATGCACGAGTAGGGTTAAAATAGTCGCACGATGCGCGTGACTTTGTAAAAAACGAGCGTGATACCTATGAGTTGAAGGTATCATGGATATGAGGGTAACAATCACGTCATCTGTGTGATTGTATGAAAATAAGGCATGAGGCTCTTCTACCGAGCGATTGGCGTGGCTAGAAAGGTGTGCAACACTCGTGCGTCTATATTAATGGCATATACATGAGCACATGGCTGTTTAGGGAACAAACGTGTGAGCTACCAAAGATTATGATTTTTGGCATTAGGGTTGATTTTTTGATTATTTTTTCTCTTTTGGGACAGACTACGCGCAGTGGTGGCCATTGATGTGCAAGATAATGTCTAACTAGCTAGTTGGGGGTTACTGAAGTGTGTTCATAACCCCTTGCTAAGGTCGTAGGGGGATTTCCTGTAATATTTAATTAGTCTATGGAAGCTTGAGAAACAAGTGTTCGATATCCGAGGCACAAACGTAGCATTCATTGCTAAGGTGGAAATCTACTTTTTTATAGGGTTGGTACCTCGAGGTGAGGTGTTACCGATAGAGCTCCCTCCTAGAGGGGTGGCATTTCTAGCATAGGCTTGAGAGCACTATGGGCATGACCCCTTTGAGCAGGGGGCATGTAGATTATATTGGTATTGGATTTGGAAGTGTAGGTAGAAATGATGATGATAGTGAAGTTGGAAGGGTCATCATTCCCCAATCAGATCACAGAGACCCATATCCCTGTGTTGGATAGGGTGCGGGAGGGCACCTTCTTTGATTGGGTTGGTTTATTCAATTGGAGGATGACGACGTAGCTGATGCAAGTGGCCCATGATCAGACCAACAAAGTTTGTTATGGTAGTGTTTTATGTAACAATCTCTATGAGAGAGTGGTGATGCTACGACCAATGATACCAATGCTGCTTGGGCCATCAATGGAGCCCAAGTAGGTGGGGGAGAAATAGGACAATACTGGATGCCCATAGTTGAGCGTTCATTTAAGCCAAACCCTTAGCTAATTCTATAGTATCCATATCGCAGGTTGTATTTGAAGGGAGGTCTAGAGATAGGATTTCTCGCAGGTGATGCTTGGGTCAGTGCAGGTACGTGTGTATTATTTAAACATTTTATGATTTGCTTAAGTTATTGTTTTATGATGTATATTATCCTGATGTGATGTATGTTTTCTTGTAGATTTTGGACCGCATAGGCACCCTTTAGGAATGTTGGTGGGGGATGATCCTTGACGGCTTGGTAAGATTAGTGTGACAAAGAAGAGGAGCGTTCAACACGGAGGGCATGAATGGAGATTGGTGGGCTTTCATCATAGGGTGAGGTTGAAACACTCCAAGAAAAGGTTGAGATGCTGCGAGCCTAGGCAGAGGCTATCGAGGATGATTTGGATCATGAAAAATATATACTTCGGGGATGCCCAATGTTGGATGGGAAACGCTGGGGAGGAGGTCATCAAGAGGATGATGGCACAAGATAGAGAAAGGCACTCAATCCTCCACCAGTTGGAAGTGGCATTGGATACTACATGACCGATCTTGGATCCAACACCGGGTGAGGTAGGAGGGCCTCCAACAGGTGGTGCAGGGGGCATTGACCTTAAATATAGGATTTACATTTACTGGGAGAAACACCCATTACAAGGATGCTCCCCTTTTTTGATGACTCATTTTTTTGGATATGACAAACATATGTACATATATATTTTTGGATGATTATATATATATATATATATATATATATATATAATATATATTTATATATATAATATATATATATATATATTTATATATATATTATATATATATATATATATATATATATATTATATATATATATTATATAATATATATATAATATATATGAGTTATTTTTTTTGGCTCTCGTGATTTGTCTCTATGTATCGTGTGTGTATACATGTGATGTACTTTGCATTTTATTGATGAATATGTCTATTATGATTTATGTGTCTCGATGATGATATATATGTGATGCATGCCAATCTATAATTTGATTAGCGATGTGGTCAACTATATGATTTTGATTTCTTGGTATATGTGAAAATGCGATATGATCAAAACAACGTGCTAAATTTTGTGTATGTAGGTATTTCTGAAAACGGTTTGGTTCACGTACCTTGAAGGTCCTATTTAGCTGTAAGACGATGAGATGGGAATCAAGCAAAATTTGTAGAGGACTGATACCTAACTAGGATGCATCATCCATGAGGCCTATTTTGACATCATATCCATCTTGATTGTTAGTGGATGACATGATGTAGAGGTTATTTTGGTGGAGAACTATATGATCAAGAGAGCATATGGTCTAGGATACTGTAGTGATATTTTGTGACCATCGAGAAGCATCATCAATGAACCCAAGGTGTTAAGCTGGTCCATGATCCATCTGCAACATAGGATGAGAGTATGGATTTTAGAGTATATCCATGATGAGGTGATCATCATAAAAATAAGTCAAGGTACATGTTTCGAGATCATAAGGCTTAATTGAGGGTAATGTGAATAAATTTTTAAGGTAGATCCGATTGTCGGGGTCTTTGAGACATGTTCCATCGGGCTATTCCAACAAGTAGGTGCCTTTTAATAGGAAATGTTTGACGATGTAAGGATCTTTCCATAGGGTCTCAAAATTGCATGGTTTGAGGGATTTCTTGGCCATGTTGTATAGAAGTACGAGGTTTCCCTCATTAAATGTGTGAGGAGTGACGTTGCGATCAAAAGAGGATTTGATTCTCTTTTTATGGGATTCATTGTGATGTAGGGATTCACACTGTATTTAATCGACATATTCTAGTTTTACTCGTTGTTGTTATAGGGGTGAAGTATTTGGGAGAAGCTTGACTACAGTGAGTAGGGTAGGAATCTCGTACTATATGGGGAGAATGGCCTCGACACCGTATACTAGGTGGAAAGGAGTAAATCTAGTTGATGATTTTACTGATGTCCAATATGCCCACAAGGCAAAAAATAACATGTGATTCCAGTTGGTTTTTTGCTTGTTCCCCATGTGTTGCAACATTATATTGAGTACTTTGTTGAAAAATTCTACCTCTCTGTTGGATTGGGGGTAGTATGGGGAATAAAACTCACGTGAGAAGACAAGGAGATTGGATAATTATTGGAAAATATCATTCTCAAAGTGTTTACCATGCTCTGATACTAATTCCTTAGGAATGCCAAGCTGGGTGATGACATGGTTAAAGAAAAATCTGGTGGTCCACTTTGTGAAGTAGTCCACAATGACTACTATGTACTTGTGTCCATTTTGAGATGGTGGGTTGCAAGTCTTGAAGTTAATGCCCCATTTTAAAAGTGGAACGTCATTAATGACTAGATGGAGAGGAGATGGGGGAGCCTAGGCTTTGTGGGTGTATCATTGACAATGTTCACACCACTTGAATGCTTGGGTACAATCATGGAAAAGAGTAGGCTAGAAGTAGCCGACATAGAGGATCTTTTGGGAAATGGCCATCCCTAAGAGGTGGCCACCAAAGGCTCTATTAAGACAATCGTTTAGGAAAATTTCATCTTCATCGATGGAAAGGCATTGCCAAAGGATGGTGTTGATGCCTTTGTAGTGGAGAACATATCCAATAAGGAGGTAGAAAAGGGTTTGGTGGTGAATGTGCCTACGGTTATCGATAGTGCACTGAGGGTTGAACTTATGAGTTTAGAGGAAGAGGAGTATGTTGCCATACCAAGGGTCATATATGGATATAATGAATAGATGTTCATTTGGGAAATAATCATTGAAAAGGTACTCTTGGGATTCTGGGGGGAGATCAAAATTGAACTCTATAAGAATGAGAGATTTTTTTCTCTTAGGGGAGGAAAATTAAGACCAAACTCTTGTAGTATAACCACCCATCGGGCATCCTTATGGTTCATTATACGACCTATGAGTAAGTATTACATAAGGTTGATATTTTATATGATAGTGGTAGTCCTTAGCAAAATGTAGTGTTGCAATTTCTGGAAGGAATGTATGAGGGCTAAGGTTGTTTTTTTTGCTAGCTCATACTTCAAAGTAGGCCCCTTGAGGTTCTTGCTAACGTAATAAATGACATGCTCCCTATTATCAATACATTCTTGGATTAACACCCCAAAGATGGCTATCTCTAAAGATGAAATGTAGAGAGTGAAGTCCTTAGTATGTTTAGGAGGGCTTATCGTAGGTGCTGTTAGCCTCCTATACCAATAGGTTTCATCTTTCATGATTGTCTTGATCGAACTATGGAATATGTTCAAACCTTCTTTCTTGAGCAAAGGTGTTCCATATTCTTGAAAAACCAAAAAATAAAAAAAGTTAAAAAATGTAAAGAGGGTATACCCTAAAAGAAAAATCAAAGGGTAAGAAAAATAAAGTGGTCAAAAATAAATGAAAGAAATGAACCCCAAGCAAAATAGACCAAGGAAAGTGTGCAAATTCAAATGCCACTACTACTTCATTTTTGTAATAAAACAATTGTGTGCATCTTGTCCAACCTTTGCCACAATTCATGAATAAGTCAAACTATTTAAACTTGGCTTACTCATATTTCAATTTCATGTT
>APFE031594027.1:72923-92509 GCA_000404065.3 Pinus taeda | reverse complement strand
GCATCTAAAAGGTTGGTTTGTGGTTACCTCGGGTATACTTTCCTCTTACACAACTTCTAGGAAAACCTGAGTGATAACAGGTGCTTGTGACAATGTGTCTTTTAAGGCCTCAAATGATTGTTGGGCCTATACATCTCATTGGAACGGGTTGTCCTGATGAAGGAGACAAAAGAATTTGTGCACACATGTAGTGTAGTTGGGGACAACGCATCGTAAGAAGTTGGACTTACCTTATAAGATTTTTAACTTCTTCAAAGTTTCAAGCAGTGGAATCTCATGAATGGCCTGAACCTTTAGGGCATAAACTATGATGCCTTGCTAGGAGGCTATGAATCCCAATAGTCTTCCGGAACTAATGAAAAATACACACTTGAGGGGGTTCAAGTAGAGGTTGTAATATCGACACCTTTGATAGTCCAAGCGAAGATCTTCCAGATGATTTGAGAATTTTTTGGAATGAACCATGAGATCATTGGAATAGGCTAAGATGAGATGAGATAGATCATGAAAGCTGTAATTCATATCCTACTGGAATGTGGCTCCAACATTTTTAAGGTCAAATGGAATAACGTAGTAGACGAAAGTACCCCATGGGGTTGTGAAGGCTATTTTATAATGATCCATGTGGGAGATTTGGATCTTGTTATATTCGGAAAATCCATCCATAAATGACAAGGCTTCATGTCCCACACATGGATTTATAATTTGGTCAATAAAGGGGGTAGGATAGTTGTCTTTATGACATTATTTATTTAAATCCCAGAAATTATTACAAACGTGAAGGGTGCCCTATTTTTTCATGACAGGTATAGGGTTGGAAACCCACGATGTATAAGCGATGGGGTAAATGAAAATGGATTTATGAAGCTTATCAATTTCTTGTTGAATGGCTTCCACTTTAGAAGGGTGAGGAAGATGCTGATTTTTCCTTACTCAGTTGGAATCTGGCCAAGTGTCGAAGTGGTGTTCCATGATTGAAGGGACGATACCAAGGATCTCATAATATAACCACATGAAAATGTCCTTGTACTCTTGTAACAAGTCTTTGTAGGAGGCAATTTCCTCTCGAGAACATGCTGCCCCCATCAAGATTTCTTCGACTATTCTTGGTTTGGTGGACATGTGTACCTTGATGGCAGGTGAGATATTGGACATGTTTCCCTCCTCAAATGCATCTTATGCGAGGATGCAATTCTTGAACCAATATACCTAGCCTGGTGGCAAAAAGTATTTTGTTTTTACTAAGAAAATATTGCGGGATGGTGCTTCAGTAGGTGAGAATTTTTTTCTTGGTAAAAAGAAAAAGCGATGATGCATGGAATGCCAAAGACACTCAAGTTCCATCATGGCCTCCAAAATATCTTCATCTAAATGAAAAATATTTTTTAATGGTGAAATTTGTTGTGAGGAGTCATGAGGTTGGGATTGGCACCGATTGGTTTTGGTTGAAAAGAATGAAAATGATTTGGTAGTCGCTACCATAGAACACAATGATGTGGATAATACACAGACTGAATAGGCTTGCATAATCATGAGTGGTGCATCCTTTGGAATGGGAAAAGCAACGTCGACACCAAAAACCGATGAGTAGACGACATAAATTAGGGTTCCTACGGATGAGGAAATGAAACATATATCGTGTTGAGTGTCATTAGCACCAGGTGGTGGAAGAATCTCCCTGATGGGTGCCTGAGGGTATTCATGGGAAGGAACTGGTGTGCTGGGAGCCAAGAAAGTTGGATCGTGAGCACTTGTGCTAATGTGATATATTGTTTGTGTCATGACATCTCTTGTAGCTTCTGAAAATGGTCTTGGTGAGGTGCTAGTGGAAGGTACATGCCATTGACTGGTCTGAGGGTGATCATCAACCTGAAAATGAGCCAAGGTTTTAGAATCACGTTGTTGCAAATAGGTCCACGCCTCTCAAAATCAGGTAGGTGTGGACAAAACTGAACATGATGGCTTCACATGCAAATGCAACAATTATTGTGTTTGTGCGTAGGTATATTCTTATGGAAAACCTGAGGAACTTGGTGCCACTTCTTAAGTTCCTGTAAATGGGAGCACTAGTTAATCAAATGTCTGGGTTTACCACACAAGGCATAAGTGTAGGTAGGTTAGGGTGGTATTAATTCTGGTTGCCTCCTTGTATGATGGAAGGTTGTATAACAATGGGTGCAAGGGTAATATGAGCATAGATATTCTTCCTCAAATAAAAAAGAGATGGTCTGAGATGCATTTTCCACCACTAGGGTGATTGGGAGTGATGGTGTCGCAGTATTAGTTTTTGAGAGGGATGCTAATGTGTCTCGATAACGAGCCTCGAGTTATGGACACTGATGTGTAGTGTCTTTATTGCGCACATATAGCACATGGATGGTTGGTACATAATGTCTTATTACGTGTTGGCATGGCCTTGTCTCTTGGAGGTGGAGGCAGGGCTATTGGTGCCTTAGGGGTATGAAGAATGGGTTTTAACTCATCCAATTTTGGGCATAGATTGGTAGGGTTCTCATATACCTCACATAATACACATGGTAGAGGTACCATGGAAGATGAATTATCTAGGGTTTCAACATTTTTACCTTTCTATTTCTCCTTTTTGGTGGCCCCTGCTGGTGTTGCCCCAGGTATGGTTCCTTGAGGTGTGGCTTAAGGAATGTTCATTCTGGTTGAAGTGATACATGGGGTTGTTGACATGGCTTGCGGGTTCAAATAAAAAATAGGGATTGTAAGAGCCATATTTGGCAAGCTAGGTGTTTCCATGACTTGGTACGATACAAAACTAGGTGGGTGATACAAGAAAGGTGTATGGGTTGTTGGGTATGGAAGGAATGTTGAATCAATGGTCACAACATTAGGTGTGTCCTGAATCAGTTCTTAAGACTAGGTATTATTTGACAAACTCACCATACAAACTGGGGCTATGGACAAAGGCTCAAATAGAGGTGGGTCTCTTGGGTATGTTCCTAGGACTGATGATGTTTTGAGTACCCCTAAGACTGCTTCAGTGTAGGAAAGGATGGACTTGTTGTGGGATGTTATGAGAGGTAACATGGCATCAAGAGTTCGGTGTTTGTTTCACGTAATATGTGATTTTATCTACGGTGACAATCTTTCCTTCGTGAGGAAACATCATGATGAAAAATAATGATGATGCTACGATAGTAATGGCATACATATAAGTATGAACTAGTAAGATATTGTAATCTAACTGGGCATCAAGGACTTCGAAGTCTATGAGCATTGTTTTACCAACAAGCTCCACTGGGCCTTTTTGGAAAAGTTTGATGGGTGAAGATGAGAATCCATCATAAGCCCTTAATTTAATGGGGGAAGAAGTAAGTTCAAGGGATCCTAGTTTCTGCCAAACTGATTTTGACATTATACAAGTGGATGCCCTCTCATCTATGATGCATCTATGTATGGTGATGTTCCGGATGGTGACCAATATCTGAAAAGCAATTATAGATGGGAGTTATGATGGAGCGTTGTCCAAATCAAAGGCCATCAATCATGAATCAAAAGGGTTGATTACACCTAAATGCAAAAATTAGGGGTTTCTGCTAAGTTGGACAAGTTTGCAAGACCTCCAATGTTGACATAGCTAAAGGAGACCATGCTAAATCATTAACAATGCTATGGTTAGTGGTTTCCTTTGAGTTATGGGCATTATGATGTAATGGCCCTTTGACAATTTGTGGAATAGGCTTAATAAGGGGACTTGGTATCATCAAAGGTGGCATAGTAGAAATGTTAGATGATGTAGAGGGGTTGGTTTCTGGAGGAGCTCCATAATCTTAGTTTCGTGTTTGCAGGAGAACATCTGACCCTGCCATGAAAATGTCACAATTGGCTACTTCTCCCTAGTGGGGGAAAGGGGTTTTCATTATTGCAAGTTGTTGGGTTGTGCCACATTGTAATGATCCTCAATAGGAATACAAGGGATAAGAACAAAATAATACATGCAACAAATTACAAAAACGAAATATTCAGCAGACACCCATATAAACACTGCAAATGGAGAACTTCTTAGCCATTTTATTATATTTCTGCAAGTTAAATACAAGATATGATGGAATGGTGCACCTAGGCTTGTCTAAAAGGACAAGCAAGACCAAACCTATGTAAGAAAATGGCTGAGCTGAAGGCTGACCAACTGCTGCACCAATCTGCATTGCCTTGCCAAGAAACTACCACTCTACTGAAGTTTGAATGGCTGGAAGGTGCACTGAAACTACCCAAAAATTTATGTTCTTTTAACCTCAGACTCCTTGGTGAAAACATAGAAAAACCCAGAAATGGTTTGGCCCGATTTGGACTTCCCAAAATCGACCCCCAAAGGCACTATTCAATCCCCAACAATTCTAGAGAGTCTCATGCAAAGATATGGATTAAAACCCCACCTCTGGTGCTCACAAAATTATGAAACTTTATATTTGGGATCCTTGTCAAAAATCCATAAAACCCCAGAAAGGATTTTGGCTAGTTTAGACTTCTTTTTTTTGACTCCCTTGGATCCTCACCTTAGCTCTAGTTGCCAATTTTGACTTGCTGGAAACTGCCTATAAATCCACCTGAAAACTTATCCAAAATTTTGAGTTCACCTGTGTTATCCAATCCTTGACTCCCCAGATGATCTCTTGGCCCAACTCAGCTTCTCCCAAGTACCACGAAAATTTGCTATGTGGCCTCTACGCTGTCCCCCAGCCCAGTAGTTTAAATTGCTGAAATGATGGCTGTAAAACCCAGTAAGAACGTTGGTCTAATGCTGCTACCTCAGCTCCCCAACTCTTGGAAAAGCAATAATATCTTTTCTTGCTTCAATCTCCCTCTGCATGTTTCCTGGCTACCTAGAAATACGCAATCCTTGCTCTGCGTTGATTAGTGGTGCTATGTCACTGCCCGAGAACTCCTCAAATCCTTGTAGAACTACCTCTCTAGGGTGGGAACGGATGGTCCCCTGAAGTAGAGGTTGAATCTCCCACTTGAGAGATTCATGGATAAACAACCAGTTGACTCAGCTAAATAACAAAGTGAACAATCAAGTGATTTTGTTTACAAGATGTATGAATGAATCCCAAAATGAGAGCTGCTCCCTCCTTATAACTCCTTGGGCCTCCCTTACCTCATGTGGGCCCCTCCATCCACATATTCGACTTTACCTCCAAGCTATTCGAATGGGCCAATACAAATTCCCATGTGGGTGGCGCCCACATTCTACTAGCAACCAAATTAAGTCGAATTTCCTCCTCAGTCCCTAAGTCGAAAATGATGGGTTCTCTTCCTTAGCCAAAATTGTACAAAATTGTGTAGAAGCGCCCTATTACAATGTGTCTGAGAAGGGACATGACAGTCCTCCCCTCCCAAATGTTGCTTGCACTCAATAAACCTCAAATATGGGTGCTCCAATATGTGATCACCCTCCCAGGTGGCATCCTCATCTGGCAAGTTCTTCCAATGCTCCAAAAAACGCTTGTCCTCAAGCAATGCCTAAACGAGCATCCTCTCTAACTATTGCTCCCCACTATCATTGCAACATGTGCCAGAGTCCCAT
Organism: Pinus taeda; assembly: GCA_000404065.3. NCBI lineage: Eukaryota > Viridiplantae > Streptophyta > Pinopsida > Pinales > Pinaceae > Pinus > Pinus taeda. The sequence goes on along the minus strand of APFE031594027.1, from coordinate 86,952 downwards.
ATGTGCCACTAAATCATTGTTGACCTCAACACTATCCTGATATGAAAGAATCCTTCAATACCAGGATCCCAGGCCATCCTGTCCAACATGAAGCTCCCCTCGCTCCACTTACTATCCTGACCGGCGCAAGTACCAGAAGTCCCTTGCTCCATCAGTTACTTGCTAAAGCCCAATGGAAGATCTGTATGATCTCCCCCTATAGTAGTCAACACATCCCTAAAGTTTATTGAGCTGTGAAGAGTTGTGACACCCCAGTTCCCTGCTAGTCCCAGAGTGGATCGACCATGCTGACACTATGCTGCTTTGACTTTGTCATACTCCCCACCGTGCGCATACAATATCCTCCTCTCTTGGAACTTGATGGTGGAATACTGAAAGAGGCGAGACACATCTTACTTGGGAATATCCATAGCAACAAGGCCCATGCATTTAAATCTAACTCTGAACCTGTGCAACAATAGAGAATGTCTGACTCCCCATATGACGAAACCCTTTGTGAACCCCCACGTGTAATCCCAAGAGCGAACTATATCACTCTCTGCCATGAATCCACTCATCATGAGTGATCTTTCGATAAACTGAATCCCTGCATCCCATAAGCAGACCTGCTGCGGCATGGCCCTAACGACCAATGTAATCCCTTTGGCCCTCATCTCTAGTCCCTGCATGCCACCCATGTATAGGCTCCATACATCATGAACTAATTTGAGGCATGCTAAATTGTCCGGTCCCTGCCATTGTGTAGTACTGAATACTACTGAAAACCACATGTGCAAAATAGCTACCCCCTAAATGCAAATAATATATGGGTATCTGATACGTGCAATCGACTCAGTGTATGCAGATCCATCCTGCTCCTGCCAACCATTGCCATTGGTTTGGCTACCTGACCCCTAGAGAATGTGTCGATACAATGTCGGGAACACGGATACATATTGGACAACTATCTTAGCCGTACATGGTATCCTCTGCTCATGCATGGTCTAGACATACCCTATGGAAAGAGTGAAACATTTCTCCCCTTTGACTAGCTCCCCAGGCATAGGATCAACGATGAATGATATGCTATCCATGTTGGTGATCACCTCATCCTTCAACTTGTGGTTGTCAACTCGTGCGCCGAATCGATGCCCTCGCTGAGAAGTCTCCCCTCTATCGCACCAAGTATCATCCAAATATCTTGGGTGAGCTCCCCATCCCCTGTTGCTCGTGCCTAGAGTGTCAAAGGACAACAACTAGATTTCCCATTCTTGTAAGTGACATAGAAGAGGGTTAGGAGCGTGATTCCTTGCGGACACCATCAAGTATCGCTCATGTGTGTCCCCATCGATCCTGGGTGAAATACACCCAAAGGTATGCCCGATATCTCTGTCCATGGGTGTCCCTCAAGGAAACACTCCAAGACCTCGTTGAGTAGCACCATACAACTTTGCATACCACCGATCATCCCAGTACTCCTGGACATGCCACTATATGCCACGACCTACCCCTGTACACTGCTGGGTACCCTCGGCTACAACTATGCCATCTTGTACCATCCTACTTCCTACCTGTGTCACTAGACCTGTCACCCCTTGCATGTACTCACTGCGATGTGAGTCACTCCCACTCCGCAATGCAGTCCAACACACTACAACACACTACCATACATCTCCATGCCCACTTGTAGACCACTGCTCAATGCTAGATTCTCCCACACATCCTTGGATATGATGGCCTAGAGTTATGTCTCCACGTGTCAGGAAAACCTGATCAATATCATCACCTTCACCATCACATCATTATCCCCCCTGATGAATGGATCTTCCCTCCAAATCCCCCCTGAGGGATCCGAGAAGTTACTCTCCCTATCTGTCAACAGAGATGCCACCACTACTCTGCTCCTTTGCATCCTCTATTGCCCGCACAAAAGTGAAGAGCCCCTAGCTCCATGCAAGGCATCGTCTGGTGGCCTGCTAATGCCACCTCCTCCGACAAACTCCTGCCAGAGTATGCTGATCACCCAGTGATCCTGTGTACAAATGTCATACTAAGAAAGCCAAAAGAGTCTGTCCATAAAATGGTCGGCCATTGGTGCTGACTGAGACTCCCTTAGCAAATGTGCATGCTCAATGTCTAGGTTAATTGCACCATCCCAGTTGTAGTCAACCAACATACATGGGAAATGATAGGTGGTCCCTCCCGAATCCCAATGCCAGTCAGGTTTGCCAGCATCCCTAGTGCCTGGAAACTCCAGCTAAGATCCACTCGGGTCCACTACCATCTCCATAGTCCACTCCACCGAGCACCAACTTATAATCTCTCACCACCCAAACCCAAGAGAGGGATCGAATGCACAAACAACTGCACATAGAACAACCCCAACATGCGGATATTGCACCCTGTGCAACTCAAGTCGTCTCATCTCACTATGCTATTCAATACATACAATCTGACTAGGTAGCTCTGTCTCCCTCTTTCCAATGGGCCAAGGTAACCTAACAGTGCTACTAGCCCTGTCTATGTATGCTTGAAGAGGGTTTCTCTCATGCTCTAATGTGCACTCTAGCTGCACTAGTAGGGAATCCAATTGCTCCACAACGTGAGTCAATTTGGATGTGGACTCGACACAAACCAATCTCATGCCCTCCAACCCCTTTTTTTGCAGTATAATCACCTCTCACACTAACGCGACCTTCCTTTTTAATGCTAGAAGGTTGACCTGAAACTGATGGAACTGTCATGGGAATCTATCACCTGTAAACTCGGTCATGGCTCCAGATACCTCAAAAAATGTTGGCATCTGGTCTAGGGATGGTACCCCCTCAACAAATGGCTCTATGCGAGTAGGCTCTATCCTCTCCAATAGGGTGTCAACTGGGGCTATCAAAGAGCTCTTTAATAAAGGTGACTCCTGTGCCCTACCGGGTATATCGATGTGCTCCTCACCATTCTATGGGCTCTTAGCATCATGCTCAACCTCCTCCTCAGGATATTGATATCTAAAGCTAGGTCTCCACTAGCAAAAGCGCCCCTGGTCTCACCCTCTAACCATCTTTGTATTGTCTGCTCCTTTTTAGGGGATCTGGTGCCCTGATTTGGTCGAATTTCCCCACATGATGTATATGGCTACACCCCCACAACCTGCTCACCTATAACGTCTTTTTTGTAAGGGTGAGGATGGGTTTGGTCTGTCACCTGCCTCAATTAGGCCATCCTCTCATCGTCCCAATGAATTCTACCCCAAAATTTCTGCATACTGGATTTCCCTTGAGCCATGTGTTTGTCTCCGATTTCTCCCATCACTATGCACTCATACCCAAAGCTTCCATGATATTCTGGATAATTTCCCACAACTGGGCCAACATCATGCTCTAATACCACTATAATGATCCTTAATAGGAATACAAGGGATAACAAGAAAATAATACATGCAACAAATTACAAAAACAAAATATTCGGCAAATAGCCATATAAAAGCTGCAAATGGAGAACTTCTTAGCCATTTTATTATATTTTTGCACTTGGGATTATCTAAAAGGACAAGCAGGACCAAACCCAGGTAAGAAAATCGCTGAGTTGAAGGCTGCCCAGCTGCTGCACTAATCTGCACTGCGTTGCCTAGAAACGACTGCTCTATTGAAGTTCGAATGGCTAGAAGCTGCATAGAAACTACCCAAAAATTTATATTTTTTCAACTCTAGACTCCTTGGCCAAAACCCAGAAAAACCCAGAATGGTTTGGCCTGATTTGGACTTCCCAAAATCGACCCCCAAAGGCACTATTCAATCCCCAAGAATTCTACATTGTCTAATGCAAAGATACGACTTAAAACCCCATCTCCGGTGCTTAGAAAATTATGAAAATTTATATTTTGGATCCTTGTCAAAGCCCAAAAAAACCCAAAAAGGATTTTGGCTTGTTTAGACTTCTGATTTTTGATCCTCTTGGAGCATCACCTCAGCTCTAACTGCTAATTTCAACTTTCTAGAAACTACCTGTAAATCCACTTGAAAACTTCTCCAAAATTCTGATTTCACCCGTTTTATCCAAGCCCTGAATCCCCAAATGATCTCTTGGCCCAAGTCAGCTGCTCCCAAGTACCACGAAAATCTGTTGTGTGGCCTCTACGTTGTCCCCTAGCCTAGTAGTTTGAATTGCTGAAATGCTAGTTGTAAAACCCAACAAGAACGTTGGTCTAATGATGCTACCTTAGCTCCCCAACTCCTGGAAAAGAAATCATATCTCTGCTTGCTTCAATCTCCCTATGCATGTTTCTTGGCTACCCATAAATACACACTCCTTGCTCTGCGTTGACTGGTGGTGCTATGTCACTACCCCAGAACTCCTGAAATCCTTATAGAACTGCCTCTTTAGGGCGGGCACAGATGGTCCCTCGAAGTAGAGATTGAATCTCCTGCTTAAGAGATTCGTGGCTAAATAACAGGTTGACTCAGCTAAATAGTAGAGTGAATAGTCAAGTGATTTTGTTTGCAAGATGTATGAGTGAATCCCAAAATGAGAGCTGCTCCCTCCTTATAACTCCTTGGGCCTCCCTTGCCTCATGTGGGTGCCTCCATCCACCTATTCGACTTTCCCTACAACATATTCAAATGGGCCAATTTGAATTCCCATGTGGGTGGCCCCCACATTCTACTAGCAACCAAATTAAGTCGAATTGCCTCCTAAGTCCTTAAGTCGAAAATGATGGGTTCTCTTCCTTAGCCAAAATTGTGCAAAATTGTGTAGCAGGCTGCAGCACCCTATTACAAATGTGTTTGAGAAGGGACATGACACACATTCCCCCCTATCCTCTCTCATTCTTTTCAACTATGGGATTTGAGGATAATTATGGGTGTAATGCTTGTATTCCCAACAAATAGCGCATGTATGGTTGGTTCGAAGACTAGCATTTTATTTGGACTTTGTGGAATGTTGCTACCTTGATTTTGCATTTGGTTCCAATTTGGGGGGATTAACCCTAGTTGGTGCATGTAGAGGTTGGTGATCTCCCCTTCCTAGGTTCCCCTTTTGGTTTGTTCTTTCCTTTATTCTTGTTTGCATTTGAAGGATTAGCAGGGTTGAGGATTTTAAATGCCTGCTACTGTTGGGGGAAAGAAGTTTGTAAAAAAATAACCCTTGCATTAGGATGAGGCGAGGGGTTAGTTTTTGAGGTGTAGGAAAAGAGTAATAATGATTTCCTTGTATTGGGTTGATTTAAGGGGTTTTGGGGGATGACATAGCCTCTGTGTTGTGTGAAGGATACTTGCCAACCTGTGTGGGAGGGTACTGGTTACTTAATATAGTAGGGTACTAGTTCCCTTGCATGTGAGGATTTTTGGAGTGCACTAGATGATCAAGATAATATCCCGTGATGGTCAGAATTTGGGTTGTAGGTGGACCCCCAAAGGATCGGAAATGGGGTGGTCCACTGTACATGTTTTTGAACTATTGGAATGTATTACTGGGTTGATTTTGGGATATGATTCCGATCAAACTGTGTGCAACATTTCGTGCTCCTGCTTGTCTTGTGAAAAAGTCAGAAAATGGGGAGCATCAAGTAGGACCATGTATAGGTATCCTAATTTAGTGTAGATGAGCTCAAACTATTGATTTTTGGTGATAGGTTCTTCCTCTTTCTAAGGCATGGTTGTAGCCACATATTTTGCAATCGTTCATAGAATAGATTTCAAAAAGGAATCTAGGTGAAGGTATTTTGTTATGTTTAACTTACAGAGGTTATAACACTTTCACCACTAGTGGATATGGATTGAAATATGAATGGAGTTGGCTTGCTGAAAGTGGGTCAAAAGTTCTAACCTAGTGTCATGTCACATTAGGAGTTGGAAAAAAGTGAGGAATGAATGAGCTAGGTTTTTCAACTTGTGATCAGAACCAACTGCCTCACTCACATACCATTTCACAATACAATGCCTGAGGGTGCACTGAAATAGCCTCAATCGAACTGAGTCTTCAATGGTTTTGTTTTATGAACAACACAAATTATAGGTCATGATGTGGTTAGCGGGATCTTCACCCTACTTGCCTTCAAACGTGGGAATGTATGAAGGAAAATTGATTGGCATAGGACGCCAAGTTTGATTATGGGAAACTGGATCATTGGTGAGCTTAGTTAAATCTTATAGGTTTAAAGAAGCAACAAATGGGTTCTTTATGTAGTTGGCAATATTGCTATGACTTGGGGATGTAGCTTGAAAAACGTTCCCTTGAGAACTAGTAAGGCTACATCGGAGAGTAGCATGTGGACTCCCTACAATGGTAGTAAAAGGGGTTCCCTAATGGAGAGGTGTCTCTAGAAGGTTTCCCCAATAAATGATGACCCAATCATAGTGGCTGAATGGCATCTTGTATGCCTCGATGGCGAGAGACTAGGCACACCTCTCGATAAAGGGGGACGTTTTAGGATGCGAAGATAACAACGGGTAACCCTTGGTTACCATATGGTGCCCTTTGTGGGTGGATGTGACTTTATATTGTGAGAGAGGAAGTTTTATCAAAGAAAATGAACGACATATATAAAACAAAGTGAAAATAAAAGGTTAATTCTCCCTTTAACTTTATGCTTGTTAAATTTTCTTTAGGGCTATATTGTTCTTTTCTTTGATAATTAAATTACATCACTTAAATATATAATTCACCCCATAGCATCATAACATTATCCATATTTACATAATTATTCAACAATATATGCAACTATATAGAAATAAAAATAACATCCTCAATTAGATATCAACTCAACTATGTTAAGTAAGTCATTCATGTATGACAATTTTCATGAGAGGTAGTCGTAACTGACTAGTTTCTCATGATTTTTGAATAGTTAACTTAGCACTCATTGCATCGGGTGATGCTCACAGGGGTGAAGAAGTGGGATTGAAACTAGTGAAATGAATCACATAGCATCAATCATCACTTTCGGGGTTCGCACCCAGTAACCAGGACTTCTTGAGAGGTCAGCCATCCCAGATTTCCTCTGGCTCAAGCGCGCTTAACTGTGGAGTTTTCCCCATGGTCAAGCCCACTTAACTTGCTACCACATTTGCAAAACCTTAGAAAGTATTGTGCCTCATGAACCATTAAAGAAGAGATCCCTTCACTCTTTTTATTTAAGTGTTAGGGGGTTTATGCATTGCATTTTTGGGATTCAACTGAGTTAAGTAAGTCATTCACATATGACAATTTCCATTAGAGATAGTCGTAACTGACTAATTTCTCATGATTTTTGAATAGTTCACTTAGCACTCATTGCATCACCTAGAGATCCCTTCGCTCTTTTTATTTAAGTATTAGGGGGTTTATGCAGTGCATTTTTGGGATTCAACTGCATTAAGTAAGTCATTCACATATGACAATTTCCATGAGAGATAGTCATAAATGACTAATTTCTCATGATTTTTGAATAGTTCACTTAGCACTCATTGCATTGGGTGATGCTAATAGGGGTGAAGAAGTGGGATTGAAACTAGTGAAATGGATCACATAGCGTCAATCATCACTTCCAAGGCTTGCTTCCGGTAACCAAGACTTCCCGGGAGGTCACCCATCCCAGATCGCCTCTGGTTGAAGTGTGCTTAACTATGGAGTTTTCCCCACAAGCAAGCCCACTTATCTTGCTACCCCATTTGCAAAACCTTAGCAAGTATTTTTCCTCATGAACTAGTCAAGAAGAGATCCCTTCACTCTTTTCTTATTTAAGTATTAGTGGGTTTATGTAGTGCATTATATTAGATATCGTTTTGGGATTTAGCTGTGTTAAGTAAGTCATTCACGTATGACAATTTCCATGGGAGTAGTCGTAACTGACTAATTTCTCATGATTTTTGAATAGTTCACTTAGCACTCATTGCATCAGGTGATGCTCATAGGGGTGAAGAAGTGGGATTGAAACTAGTGAAATGAATCACATAGCATCAATCATCACTTCTAGGGCTTGCACTCGGTAACCAGGACTTCTCAGGAAGTCACCCATCCCAGATCGCCTGTGGCTCAAGCGCGCTTAACTGTGGAGTTTTCCCCACAATCAAGCCCACTTAGCTTGCTACCCCATTTGCAAAACCTTAGCAAGTATTGTGCCTCATGAGCCATTCAAGAATAGATTCCTTCACTCTTTTTATTTAAGTATTAGGGGGTTTACGCAGTGCATTATATTAGATATCATTTTGCGATTCAACTGCGTTAAGTAAGTCATTTACGTATGACAATTTCCATGAGAGGTAGTCGTAATTGACTAATTTCTCATAATTTTTGAATAGTTCACATAGCACTCATTGCATTAGGTGATGCTCAAAGGGGTGAAGAAGTGGGATTGAAACTAGTGAAATGAATCACATAGCGTCAATCATCACTTCCGGGTCTTGCACCCAGTAACTAGGACTTCCCGGGAGGTCACCCATCCCCGAACGCCTTTGGCTCAAGCACACTTAACTGTGGAGTTTTCCCCACAATCAAGCCCACTTAGCTTGCTACCCCATTTGCAAAACCTTAGCAAGTATTATGCCTCATGAACCATTCAAGAAGAGATCCCTTCACTCTTTTTATTTAAGTATTAGGGGGTTTATGTAGTGCATTATATTAGATATCATTTTGGGATTCAACTGCGTTAAGTAAGTCATTCACGTATGACAATTTCCATGTGAGGTAGTCGTAACTGCCTAATTTCTCATGATTTTTGAATAGTTCACTTAGCACTCATTGCATTGGGTGATGCTCATAGGGGTGAAGAAGTGGGATTGAAACTAGTGAAATGAATCACATAGCGTCAATCATCATTTCTGAAGCTTGCACCCGCTAACCAGGACTTCCCGGGAGGTCACCCATCCCAGATCACCTCTGGCTCAAGCGTGCTTAACTGTGGAGTTTTCCCCACAATCAAGCCCACTTAGCTTGCTACCCCAATAAAGGTTCTTAACTGAGCACTAAAGTAGATGTTTAATGGTACATGAAATGTTGGCATAAATGAGCCAGAAAATAATACAATGTATCCCATATACATAACGCACCTGGAAAAACATGAGCCAGGATTGAATACAATAATATATGAGTACATGAGATGTTATGGCCCTTCCTTAAAAAATGGGTGGGAGGGAGGGTATAACAAAAAAAAAAGCCCTACTGAATAGGAAAGGGCTCTTCAAAACTAAATGGATCATCTGAAGGAGACATGCATGCTACGAGTGCTGCAAGTGGCAGGAATCGAACCAATCAAATCTACGGAACTGCATTTGAGGCTGTAGCATAATATGAAGTCATCTGGGAATGTGGGTGACTACCTGAAGGGCCACACCCTCATGAGGTCTAAAACATCTCACACACCGGGAATCACTGGTATAATATGCTGCATCACTGGGCCATCAAGTGTATGAAACATAGACATGGTAAGCAATCAAGTCAAAGGGCAATAGGGATTCCCTTGGCTTGATCCGAGGCACCGAACAAGAATGGAAGATGGAGCTAAGGTATAATGCCCTCTAGGCCATTATTTTGGAATATATGTACTGATGTAGACAAAATAGGGCCTGACATAGGTGAGGCAATGAGGATCTTCAACAAAGGCATGAGAGAAAATAGTAATGTGAATGATGGATTGGCACCAGGGAAAATGGGGAAAATGGGGTTGAGGGACAAACAAATGACTTCCCTTGTCAAAGCATAAAGTGAATGGTTGACCTGGCAGCAACTGACTCGACTCTGGAGAGGATGGTGGATAGTATGATTAAAGGCCAAAATGGGAAACAAAGGATGAATGGTATGCAAAAATGAATGGAATACTGTGACATGATACAATGGGATGAAAAACAGACTCCATGGATGCAAAGGTGACTCATTGCGGATGCTTTGAACAAGGGTGGCTCAATGATGCTGCCACAGAGAATAGGCCCAATGGGGACCATGAAAACATGATAAAATGATGGTTTCTCATGAGGAAAATCGTCATGTGAGATGAAAAGATCTAAGGGAAGGTGGTCCCCAAAGTACAAGCAACGCATATGAATAAATTCGATTTTGAGAGGCGTCAAAGTGACCCTTCTTGGAAAAATGGCTTCTGGGTGAAGTGTCAAATCATAAAAAACAAAGAGAGACCCATTATAGTGCTCAATGAGAGCTTTCTAATGGTCCCAATGGTTCATCAAATTGAGACACGATTTGGTTGCAATGGGCAACATAAAATCTGGGGGTTTTCTTATAAAAGGGTGTTTTCCCTGCAATTTAATTCATTTGCACATTGAGCTTTACTGAATTTGGACAGGAGGAAAAGGCCCTAAATCTTGTGGAGATTGTATCGAACAAACCAACCATTGAAATCCGGATTTGTGACTTTTAGGTAGGTGGCATTACTCATCTCTTCAATTTCAGTGGTTTACTTGCTGATTTTGGTGCCCTACAACTCCCTCGGAGACCCCTTCTGCTCCTCACAATCGGCTCGTGGTTTTTTGTGCCTGAAGTGCGATCTGACACACAGGATTTGGTAAAAAAACCCATGAGTTGGACCTGAGAGGGAGGGTGATTTGCTAGCCTAGTGGGGGTTGGAGGTTGAACATTCAAGACCAATGTTTTCATCTCTGAGTTGACAATACATGTGGTGTTTTTCAGGTATGGAAAAGTTGAAAATCAACTAGTGCGAATGAGATTTGGACGCCCTTCAATCCAAGATTTAGGGAAATCAGGTGGTTTGAGGGGCGTTAGCTGGCTACGGGGTTCTGAAGCTGTTAGAGAACCCACTGTCCCTTTGTTTTTATTTTTGTAACATGCTATGGGCATGTAGGATGTATTTAGAGCTATGGGATCCAAAATCTTATGTGTTTTATGTGATACATAATGTGATTATGTATCTATTATATATATATGATGATGATGGTTCGCCATGTGTTTTGTTTATGGTTGTCTTCTATGGTATACATGTGATAAATTCCAATCTACAATGTTATTTGCAATGGTATCTACATAGTTATTTTGGTCTCTAGGAACATGACTAAAAGTAATGGTTTGAAATTCACGTACTAGCAACTTGACTCATAGATATTTTCTAAATAGGACTTGGTTATGCACATGATACACACCATTCAATTGCATGACAAGCAACAAGGAATATAAATGAACATGAAGATGAATGATGCGATGAGAAAGGGCATCGAATAACAAACCTATCACTGCATCATATTCTCCCTAGTTATTGGTGGCAAATCCAATGCACATGACATTAGAATGGACTAATGTATGCAAGGGGGTGAAAATGGCCCATGCTGCTGAGGCCAGATTCCTAGAGAAGTGACTCACACTGTCGGCATAACTGATATACAGCGTGGATGATGGATCCATCTGAAAGGTGAAAAAGATAAAATATGAGATGATGCAACCTACCTAAATGCATGATAGAAATAAATACACACAAATCAATGGGATATGCTATGGGTAAAATTTATTGAGGTAGAGTGCATTGCAAAGATTTGGAAGAAGTTGGTCTTCGAAATCCTCTAAGAGATATGCTCCCTTGCCTAAGTCCTTACAAATGATGTAAGATACTAGCCATAATGATTTGAACTTCCCATGTCCCAGGACATCATGGGCCTGGTCATACACCGGAACAAGATCACCTTCATGGAAGGTACGAGGGTTAAATTTTCATTCATACTCGGCTTTTGTGCACTTTTTGGCTGCTTCAATGGTTTGCAAAGAAACATGATGGTATTTAGAGGCACGCTCAAGCATGATAAGTCTTTGTTCTAATGGTTGGGTGTCAGGGAGAAGTTCAACAACTAGGTGAAGGGAAGGGATCTCACACTCAATCGGTAAGACTGCCTCCTCACCAAAAAAAGGTGGAAAGGAGTAAACAGGTGGTGGTTTTAACAGAAGTTCTATAGGCCCACAAAGCTGGGAAGAGCATAAGGTGCCAATTGGTCTTGTGCTTATTCACCATCCGTTGAAGCATTGTTTTGAGAATCTTGTTGACTGCTTCAACTTGTCCATTACCTCGGGGGTAATAAGATGTTGAATATTGGTGCTGGAACCCCAACAACGAGGATAGCTCACGCCATATCTCATCTTCAAAATGTCAGTCATGGTCAAAGACCAATTGTTTCAGAACCACAAATCGAGTGATAACATGGTTAAAAAAGAAAAGGGTCGTGATAGCCGCCGTGTTGTTGAATGTAGGCATGGCCTTAGCCCATTTGGTAAAATATTCAACCACCACGAAAATACACTTATGGTTATTAATAGACGGTGGTCGACACTCCATAAAATCAATGGCCCATTTGCATAAAGGACTGATTGTGATGACAGGATGGAGGGGAGCCGGTGGGGCTCTTTCCTTTGGGGAAAAATGTTGGAAATTGGGGCAGTGTTTGACTGCCTCAATGCAATCATTGAAGAGAGAAGGCCAAAAGTAACCAACGTGCATGATTTTTTAGGCAGTGGCCATACCGAAGAGGTGTCCACCACAAGTGCCACTGTGACAAGCATTAAGGAATTTCTCTTCTTCAGGATGGGTGAGAAAACGACGAAGGATACAGTCAACACTGCAACGATAAAAGTCATCGTCGATAAGAAGATAGCGAGTTGCCTCGTATCAGGTACATCATCGATTATCATGAGTAAGATAGGGGTGGGGAACTTCCAGGTTCACAAATATGTGATGAAGTACACATGATGACGCATATCATCCCAAGGGTAATCGGGGGTAGTCATGGCTTCCATGATGTCCTCATCAAAATGGAAGATGGGTGGACGAGAGGAAAATTGACTACATGATGTGGTGGTAATACCTGGTGCATCATCTTGAGAAAGAAGGTTCACATACCCATCATCTAGGGTGGTAGAAGAAGAGCCAGTAGATTGAAGACCCGAGAGTTCGATGAGGATGGTTCAACTGAAGAATGCAAGGGAACCTCTGAGAGGTTTTTCTATGAGGATCTCATGGATGATGGAAGGTAAAGGATATGGACCATAGAATTCATCATCTCAACATCAGGGGAAACGATCACAATGGCTGGGTCAAAATCCCCCTATTTTGGTGTACTAGTGGTACCAGAACCCACAGGTAGAGGAGTAGATGATCCACTATGAGTGGCCTCGAATTCATGAAGAACATAGAGGCAATCATGAAATTCATCGAGATGAGGGAAATAATGGGAATAATGGCCATAATGATCGCATAAAGCACACGGGTGATTTGTATGCAACAATTTAAGTTTTTTAGCTGGATCAGGTAAGGTAACTTGGACCTCTGGTATGTTAGATTCAGGAAACGTTTCATCAACCAAGGGTTTGAGGTGAGGAAGTTCAGGATAGTTATTGGTGGCATGCCCAACAACATCACATAAAGAGAATAGAGGTGTCAACTTTGGAGGCTTGGGAGCTGGAGTTGCTTGGGGATTTTTATCCTTAGGCTCCTTCTTTTTGTCTTTGCCCCCCTCGCCAGATGCTTTCTCAACAGGAGTGGAATCCTGTTGAGGTTGTTGTGGAACTGAAGCAAAGGTGAGGGTTGTGGGGACCAGTTGAACCAGGGACAAAGAATGATATGATCTTAGCTGACCAGGTGGAGTGTTAGCAGGGGGATCTATGTACCAGACTGGGATCACCAAAGTCATATTAGGGAGACTCAACAAAACCATGATATGGACATAAAATATTCCAGGTGGAGGAAACATGATTCCTGGATGGTTAAGCCCTGGAGGAAGATTTCCCGGTGGGAGAAAAGGAGAGGCACCCACAAAAGGAGGAGGTCCTGGAGGGGTAGATCCTAATGGCTTGACTAAAGTCACAGCACTAGGGTGCTGTGGAACTGACTGTTGGCTAGAGGTACCTTATTACTTTTGAGCAATCCATGACGCTTGTAACATGCAAACACTCAATGAGCTGGGGTCAGAGATGGGAGGGGGAGTGTTGGAGAGGTAAATCCCCTCTATGGATAGAGGCGATCCCTACTAGCCCAAATGGGGTCTAGCAACAATCGAACAATGCTACACTGCAGGTTCCTAGTTGTAATTAACAAGTGGGTAAAAGAAACCTACTTGGATTCCAGCGCTATGTT
>APFE031594027.1:50916-66961 GCA_000404065.3 Pinus taeda | reverse complement strand
GAGTGAAGGAATCTCACACTCAATTGGAAGGGTTGCCTCCAGCCCATATACTAGCTGAAAAGGGGTGAAGCCGGTGGCGTCCTTCACCGAGGTCCGGTAGGCCCACAATGCGGAAAACAACATCAAATGTCAATTAGACTTGTGTATACCGACAGTTCTCTGAAGCATCGTGACCAAGACTTTGTTCACGGCTTCAACCTGACCGTTGGCCTGAGGATAGTATGGAGATGAACTATCATGCCTAAGTCCAAGTTGGGTTGTTAATTCGACCATCATGTGATTGCGGAAATGCTTTCCGTGATCAGTGACAATGGCTTGTGGGACTCCAAACCGAGCAATAACATGATTGAAAATAAACTGCGCCGTCGTGTGACCATCTTCGGACAATGTGGGCATCGCCTCGGCCCATTTTGTGAAGTAATCTCGACAACAACGATGATGTAACCATGCCCCCTGGCCGAGCGAGGGTTACATGTCACATAATCGATGCCCCACTTAGAAAAGGGGCCAACGGTCACTACGGGGTGCAGAGGGGCAGCAGGAGCACGCATCTTCCGCTGGTATATCTGGCATTCGTGGCATGAATGGACGGCGAGAATGCAGTCCTTAAAGATGGAAGGCCAAAAGTAGCTAGCACGAAGGATTTTTTGTGCGGTAGCGTATCCAGACATGTGACCGCCACAAGCACCGGAGTGACAGTCATTTAGAACTCTTTCAGTTCTTCGAAGGTGAGACACTGACGAAGAACCGAATCAACCCCAAGACGGTATAGGGTGTCCCCAACTATGCGATACGGCTGAGCTTGGTGACGGATTCGCCGACGAGCATCTTTCGAAGTCTCGGGGCGGAAGGAGGATGTCTGTAGATAGACGATTATGTCCCCATACCATGGATCAAGGGTGCTGATCAGGAAAAGAGTTTCATCTGGAATCAATTCCTCTATCTGCGAGGAAGCAGCGGCGGATGGCAAGGAGCATAGCAGTTCAGCAAAAATAAGTGATTTCTTGGACTTGGCTGCAGTAAATTCCAAGTCGAACTCTTGGAGGATCACGATCCACTTTGAGTACTTGCCCTCGAGCAATTGTCGTGAAAGAATATATGTCATGGGGTTACAATCTGAAATCACTGTAGTAGTACGCAACAGAATGTAGTGGCGGAATCGTTGGACAGCGCAAACTGCGGCAAGAGCCAACTTCTCGACATATGCGTATCGAGTTTTCGTGTCTAATAAGTTGCGACTAAGATAATAGATGACATGCTCGATGCCATCGTCTATCATCTTGTGTTTCTTATAGTTCAGTGAGGGTAGTCTTTTTCACCATATTTTTCGGTTTCTTCTATTTTCTCCACATATAGAAATATGCATCGCAATATGGCTAATTATGCCTCGATAAGGACCTCTACCCCAACCTTCCTATTAGAGGTATTAGACATCCTGAAGATCCATGCTGCAATATCTTGGTGTGTTGTGCAGAGTGATTGATTTGAAAGAACTCAATGAGACAAATGAGAGGAGATATAACATGGGTAACTCGCAGGCCTCCCAGCTGAATATCTCTTGTCCATTCTAGAATGTATGACTTGGTCTTTCCACAGTTTTGAGCCACTCCATGGGGTACCTTGGACATTGCAAATTCCACTATAATTTGGTCAAAATTGTTTTCAATTTTTGTGAACGATGTCTATTTTTGTTATCTATGTTTCTTTGGTGAACTCTGCCCTGGAAGAAAGACTTAAGCTGGACATTGATCTCTCTGTTGTTGATGATTCGATCTATGCTACTTGTAACCTCTTTTGTTTTAAGTAATGAAAGTAAGGTATTTTTTCTTCTTGCAAACAAAAGGATGAAGTATAGTTGCTTTTCTCAATTTTCATTTACATAAATCTCATTTTGATTCTGTTTGAGCCATAATCATCAAATTCGTTAAGAAAAAACCTCACAATTGTTTGGCAACTTCATAGTTTCTATCTCCTTGTTGAAGGCTTGTATTTGAAAAATCATCCTTAGAGAGGGGCCTTGATATTAAACTTCCTTACAATTAACTTATGCCTGAAAAGATAGAAAGTTATACAGATAAGGTTTAGCTCAAATTATGTTGTAGTTTTCTCAACAATTTAATCTACACTTGACACTCATATTTAATCCACTTGTTTGTCTCAATTTTGAATGATGATATGCATTTTAGTTGACTAATAAGTAATGACATGAGTTGTGGAGTTAAAAACGCCTTGGGATAAACAAATTTTCTTAATTTTCAATACAAAGGAAGTTGAGGATGAGTTCCATTTTACGTTTGAGACTTTTCAGCATGCCCAGATGGTTTTAGGATTATTTCTTGTCATCCATTATGTTTGTTCCACCTTTTATTCTCTATTCATAACAAGAGAATTGTGAATCTGTTTGATTAAAGCGTTTTGAATCTGTTTGAATCAATGGATTCATGGAAAATCAAGTTTTTTAATAGTTTGTGTGGTATTCTTTCTTGTCATCCACTGTGTTTTGATTGAATTTTCTTCTCTAGTCATAGCAAGGTAGTTCTAAGTTTCTTTGATTAAAAAATGTTGAATTTGTTTGATCCAATGTAGTCATGACACATCAACAAAATTGAATTGAATTAGTCATCCACTACATTTTCCTCACAATTTCTTCTTTGGTCATAATAGGACAATTGTGAATTTGTTTGATTAAAGAATTCTTTTTTTATTCAATGGACTCATGAAGTTTATAATTAACCCAACTGCAAGGGAAGCAGAGCTATCCCCCGTAAGCATTGTCAAATGGGATTGAATGCATTTTCGACTGTAATAGTGAGGGACAAATTAGGAGGTTGAAAATGACCACCAAAATAAATGGAGTCATGATGTTTGCATTGACCTAAATTGTTTATTGTTGTTGTTCATTGTTTTATGGAGTTTTCAAATTATAAAAAGTAAGTTTTTCATGATATCATTATTCCCTCATTTGTCATTTATTTAGAAACCTGGAGAAAATGTGATGTTGTGGATAATTTGGTATGTAATGGCAGAACAAAAGCTCCATTTGCATTCTAAGCTAGGATTTCTCCATCAAATAGACTATGAATGTTGCTTCTAAAATGGCTTTTGACTACAATGTTGCAAACAATATGGAATAAACTGACCTAGATTATAAGCCAAAATCCTCATGTGACAAGAAAAAGAGGCAATCCATCCAAAATCCACATCATAATGTGGTTACAACAGAAAACATATCACACCCCTAGTCTAGATGGCCTCCAAAATCTTCAATGCGCAAACTTTTTGAATTCCTTGCTTCATAAGCATACATAGGATTGACACCTGCACTGGTAGGAATATAGCAAGTGAGTTAACCCCCATTCTAATACTAAGAAACTTGAATTTTTATGAGGTCTTTGAATAATCATGTATTATGTATAATTTGGTAATATGTGGTTGACATCATCCTTGTTTCAATAACTGTGCTTACATCATTGTCAATTGTTATTCCTCTTTCTCTTTGAAGAATTTTTTGAGCCTTTCTTGCTTCTTTTCGTACCTTTCTATTTTTTTTTATGGTCCTTTTATTGCCTTACTTTCTCTCTTTCAACCCTTTCCTCCGCTCCAAGTTGTGCTACAACAATCCTTGCTGCCTTCTTTTCCTTGACTAAATCCTTCTTTTTCCATTTTAATTCTTGAATGTCAAGTTTCTTTTTTTTAGACTCAACTAATAGGGCTATATAGTTTATGAGGCGAGCAGCTATGAACTTTGACCCAAAAAAGGACTACCTATTGTTCCATGTTTTTTTTTCATTGACATTATCTCCACTAGTAGCTTTAGTAACCAACTAAGTAACTTCTCATTCCCTGCATGATGCATGCCATTGGTTGACACTTGTCATTCAATATCTAGGACAACTAATTGAACTATATTATTCTCTTTGTATGATTCCCCATTATGTGCACTATCTTCTTCCATTGATCTATTGTCCACAAAAAAATGAACAATTTCATTGTTTAATTCAACTTGTTGTGAAGGCATGTTCATGCTCTCTTCATTTGTTCTTATGACACCATGCTTGTTTATATTCATATGGCTTCTACCAGCGATGATGGTGGCATTACTTGGCTTGGTAATGTCAATTGGTCATTGCTGCTTCCTAGTGAAATAGTAACAATATATTTTTCAACCACATTATTATTGTCAGTTTCATGATCAACAAAGTCATTAAGAATATCAGCAACTGAAGTTCCATGTGCTTCAGTTGGTAGAACAACCTCCATGTCATTGCCAACTCATTCATGATTTTATTTTGTTTCACTTACCTGTTCATCATCATCACCATATAAGTGTCCTTGACAGAGGGAAATTATATTATCAGCTGCAACTGCATCTTCATGTTCATCCACTTCTTGAATTTCAACATCTTCTTGGACATGCCCTTCTTCTTAACCATTTACATGAAATGCCTGGCTGCAACCAGTATCATGCATAAGAGCATCATAGTTCATTGGCCATATTCTAATCCTAAAGCCAACCTTGACATTTGATGGTGTGAGAGCCCTTTTAAAGACTTTACTTACAGGCTATTCTAGCTCAAACCTTTTCATCTCAAACCTTGGATTCTTTCCAACCATGTAGCTCGCTCTAACCTTAAATAATTCTTGAAAGTGCTAAACTCACTGGCACCAAGGTGTTGAAATCTGTGAGTGGTATGAGAAGGAAATGTTAACAAGTTGATGACGGAATCATTTTCCTCCTCAATTGTTTGCACAACAATGTGGCTCCCATGACCATCTAAAATCAATTGGTATATGCTCTCAAGTGAGACACCACTTGGAATAGACACAACAAAGTGACAAATTCAATTAAAAAAAAAATCGTTAGTCATCCATGCATAAGGATGTGCAACCTTGCATGCACCTGTTTCATAGTTTTGTATATAATTTTCCAATTATTTTTTACCTTTGAATAGATAAAAGCATGGGATTGAAGTGCCAATTGCATTTACACAACATATAATAGTTATCCACTCCCTACTCTTAGGCAAAATATTTGAAAAATTTTGGTTCCCTCTCTTGGAAATTACTCACATGCCACAATTCCTTCCTGCCTGTAAGCTTATTTTGTGACAGTTCCATATATGGTCTACAACATAATAATACTTATTGTATGCCCTAAAAAGAGTGTCGTAGGAATTAGACACAATTGCAAGGCATAAATTTGAAGCTTTGTCTCTATTAAGGTCCTCAGTTGTACACAATACAAGGTTTGGATGCATTTTTTTGAATCCAAACCACCATGATTTACTAGGAAACCCATCTTTGAATGGATTTGAGTTGTATCAACTCTATCACATGTCCCAATTGGGCCATCTCCTTACACCACTCAACCACCTCAGCCTCCTCCTCTTCGGTCATAACTATAAGAGACCTTGTACGTTTTGTATGAGTCATCCCATTTATCCAATAATGTATTGAGGAGGGTGAAATACCATGTTTTCTTTAGATGCACAAATTGAATACCCATTAAATTCTATGTCGCCAATTGTAGGTAACATGTCCTTTTTTTCCAATCTCTTATAACGTTGATCTTCTTAGTTGAACTTGCCCCTTGAACCATAGTTGGTGGTGGCTCTATGGTTGATGGTGGGACAACATCAGCCTCTGCCACATGGCCATCCTAAAAAAGTTTTCTGGGAGCATTGTGGACATTCACATCACATGTTCCTTCCTCATCTAATGAAGAGCATCGCAGCTAGGCACCCCTGGTCACTTGCCTACCATTTCTCCTTGTATGAGCAACATAACTAACTCTTTCCATAGATGAAACTATCTACAAATTTATTGCTTGCATTTATTTAATAATAATTGAATTTTTCTTTCCTATAGGCTATTGGTAATTATACTTTCCTACAATAAATTAAGAATTAAAAAAAAAAATAGAAACAACTTAACAATTCTTCATACATATGCCTTTTTGACAGTATCCTTGAAAAATCAAATATACAAAAGGAATTTGTTGTATGTATTCAACTATATCAGTAATTATTTTTTTGATAGCTTGTTTTTCCACTTATAATACCATGCTTATATTTGCACTTGGAAAATTACTACCAGTTTGTTGAAATTCACCTATAATTGGCTATATGTCTTCAATTATATGAATAAGTTATGGATTGAATATTTTATGCATTATAATAAAATGATGTAGACATTGGAGGAATTTCAAATAAACCTAGCAACACTTGGTTCATTTTCTAGTTAATATGTTGATCTAGTCTAGTTATTTTTTATAAATTATTTTATGACTTAAATTGTTCAACCTCATGTCCATGAACACTGATTTTACCAACATAAAAATCAATCAATCAATTTCTTTTTAATGGTTAGCGATTCTCATATTGTGGGAATGGTACTTATTTTGCGAATAGTGTTATTCCTATAGATAACAATCTCTAGGCATGAAGGAAGTTGTAGGTTTGCCTTGCTAAAGGAATTTGCAGTAGTTCAATAGAAGCTCTAATCATGAAGGTATCTCTAGGCTTGCCTTAGTAAAGGTTTTATTGAGATGCTAATTTCCTTTAAAAATGTTGAGCCCCATGTCCATGAGCACTAACTTTGCAAACACAAAACTCTGTTAATTTATTTCTAATGGTTAGTGATTCTCCTATTGTGGGAATGGTTATGTTTCATGCTATAGAAAATATTCATGTTTAAAAAAACAACATAAATCGATGTTGGGTTGGGAATTAAACTGATGTGTTCCTAAAATTGAAACCTTGTTGGGCCCACAATTTTCTACATGCCTCTTAGCCTATAATTATCAACTCAAAACCTAGATAGTGGTAGAATTGGAAAGTTCATCTAGAGGTGGTAGAGGAGGATTTCCAAGGTTAGCAACTCTCTCATAGAAAATTTTGTAGGTTCTTAGATGGAGCCTCAAAAGGAAAAACAAGCCAATGGTAGGTGTAGGAGGATCATTTTCAAAAGGTTTGTTTTGAATGGGAACCAGATAAGGCAACCAATAATCAAGAAAAGGCACTTATTTTATATCAAGGGATCCTTCTCCCCAGTTTCTTAATAAATTTTGTTAATTCCTAATCAATGTTACAAATGCCATCATATGGCCAAGCCAAGTGGCCCATTGAATTTAAGAAAAGGATATTCAAATGGAACAGTTGTAGGTATGTGGATCACTTCTAATGGTGATCATTTTGTAACTTTCCTTGTGTCTGTATGAATTGCAGGGGTCGATGGTCTGTGCAGATGATCGTTTCCTTCCTCGAAATGTAATGCTTCCATTGTCAGCAGGCCTGAACAATGGAATAAATCTCTTTATCATAAGTGGGATGCTTCCAGATTGTATCTGAAAGTGTTTCACTGTGATATACCACTGGATGCCCCTGTTGAGTAAGGACTACCCCAATAGCATAGTCATAAGCATCTATCTCGATCCCAAATGGTTTTTGCAAGTCTGGTAATGTGAGAACTAGTGCAGAGCAGAGGTGATGTTTCAACTCTATAAATGCCTTTTGTTGAGATTCAGACCAAAATAATTTTTCTTTTGATCCTCCCTTGGTGAATTGACTCAAGGGCCAAGTGATATGAGAGAATCCTAATATGAACCTGTGGTAGAAATTGGCACGAACTAAAAATCTAGGGAGCTCTGTCAAAGTGGTTGGAGCTGGTCAATTCCAAATGACTTGGATCTTGGCTGGATCCACATGCACCCCCTCTTCATCAATAATGTATCCCAGATACTAAACCTGGGTCATTTGGAAAGTGCATTTCTCCAAATTGGCACATATCTTCTGTTGTCGTACTCTTTGGAGAACCTTTCAGATGTGGTGGAGGTGCTCTTCCCAAATCTAGCTAAATATGAGGATGTCATCCAAGTATACCACGACAAATCAATTGGTGAATGGCTGCAAGATGTCATCCATCAGCCTCATGAAGGTTGCAGGAGCATTCGTCAACCCTAAAGGCATAACCAACCATTTGAAAAGGCCCTCCTTGTCTTTGAAGGCAGTCTTCCACACATCGAAGGGTTTGATTGGTACTTGGTGATATCCTAATTTCAAGTTGATCTTGCTGAAATATTTTGCCCCCTTTACTTGGTCCATAAGGTCATCAATCTATGGGATCGGGTACCTAATCCTAACAATGATCTTGTTCAATGCCTGAAGTCAATACAATGATCTTGTTCAGTGACCTTGGATCCATTTTGTAGGATTTTTAATCATTAGAATAACAATTTTAGAATTCCTGTCAATGATCAATTTTTGATAGTTAAAGTGCTTGCCTATTATTATACCTTGCTCCAGGGATGAGAGTCACCCCATTATTAATTTCATATCCTATATTTCCCACATAAATATAAGTAGTTTGTCCATGATATCTCTAAATACCCCTCCAAAACTAACAAGGCTAGGATTACCCCTAGAGGCTTTATCAAAGTTTGGTTCTAAGAAGCCAATAGAGGTGGTTTCCAGTTATCAGGACTTAAGGGAATAGGTTGGGGTTGTGGAGCATAAAATATTATGAAGGACTGGTTGAGCCCAAAAAGTGTGAGAATGCAAGATTCCTTGGAACTGCATCCCTAATCTTGTGTAAACCAAAGGGTTGTGAGGATTGTTTCTCTTACCCTTCTTAATATTTAATGACTAATATTTGAATATTATTATGTTCCTTTCCTTCCATATTTCCCACATTATAAATCCTGGAAAACAATTTCATGTTATATTCACTATAACACTTGTAAAAGGTCAAAAGTTACATTCTTAAAGTGTAACATGGATATTGGATCCATTCCAATTTGATCATCTAAAAATTATGGCCAAATGATTCCATGTTTTTGATGCAAGGTTATAGTTATTAAGTAGATGCTCAGTTGTTTCTATGTTTTTCCAGCATAAGCTAGAGTCTACCTAGACCTTGAAAACCCCTTTTTTGGAGATTATCCCAAGTTGATATCTTGTTTTGCATGAGAATCTAAAGAAAATGGATCACCTTGGGCCAAAGTTTAGATTCCCATAGCTTTTTCCATTTACTTTTGTTGGGGTGTCCTTTTGTGCCAATTAATAATAAGTAAGCCTCCTTTAAGCTAAAAAATCCTTTCGGCCAAGGTCCTTAGTAGAGGATATCTTTCCAAGATTATATTTTAATTCTTCTAATTTCTAGTTCGTTTGTGATGGTTCCCTGTGTTTCAAATCTTATCTTCATTGGTTAATGTGTGCACTTCTCCCACCACCTCCATTGCTGTTGAGATTCAGGTTGTACCCAATACTATTATACTACTACTCTACCTTGCAATATCAAACAAGTTTTTAGCTCATTCAACTCTCCTTTTTCCAAACTAGTCCATTGCTTGTAGGAATCCTACCAAAAGAGGGCTAAATTTATGTGCCTAATTTCCCAAAACATGTGAGCTTGAATCAAGTGTTTATTCTTCCAAGCTGAATTCTAAAGATGAGAAAATTCGATTCCACCGCCCATCCAAATCAACAAATTATTGTTTGTTCATGGCATCCATTTTTCCTTCTATACTTTACTCCATAAAGCTTCCTGGTTTTGAAGACACCAACACCAAGTTTTGGCTCCTAGTGATTCAGTGAGAATTTTAGGGTCTCTTAATCATAGGCCCCTTAGGTGGTTACGATAGTATAATTTTCCCAGGTGACAAGGGCCCACTCTTTTTTACTCTCTAGCTCCCCCCAAAGGAGGGATCTCTGTATGTTTCTTATTTTTTCAGGAATGGCTTTAGGGGTTGCCGAGGATGAGAATAGGTACATAAGGATGGCTTGCAAATGTAATTTAATAAAGGTAAGTCTAATATAAAGGTTGAGTGTCCTAAAGGTCCAACAATATATTTTTTCTCTATACTTTGCACGAGATTTTCCCAAACATTTGTTCTTAGAGATTTCTTACAAGTGATGCTCCAATAGATTTAGATAAAAGGGAGATTTTTTATATACCCCTTCATCTTGAGATGTTTAAATGGTGATAGGGGTATTGAAGAAAAATATGTTAGGCTCAAACATTTTAGGAAACCAAAAACCAATATGTACGAATATTTTAGGGTTCTCTCACCTCTGAGTAGGGTACAAGCATCATAAGTAGTCATTTTGTAGCTGAAATGTTGAGGTATAAGCATGGTCAAGTGGGAAATAGTGACCCCCCAAGTAAACCTTCCCGAGATCAAGTATCATGAACAACACCTAGAAACATTGAGTTAAGCTCTTTATAGGGATTCTTTCACATTTGAGTCGATTAACACATTTTACTTAGGCATAATTGATGGGTCTCAAGTCTATCGTTGTAGTTAAGGGAATGAAATAAGAACATCTAGCCTTAAATATTTATTAGCAACCTCAACCATGATGGGCAAGTCCTTGAACCACCACATTAGAGCTTTGCTAGATACCATTTTCTTCCAAGGGTCTAATGGACACCATGATTAGGTTAATTGCACACCAAAAATGGGTCTATAGTCCTAACCAAGGTTATGAGTAAAAAATAACAAGCTTATGCCCAAAATGATACTTTCTAGTCTCAATCACATGGAAAACACCTCTAATTGATAACCATAAGTCTAAAATATGAGTGCTTTACCATTGGATATTATGATGCTTTTAGTAACCATGATGGGTCTTTATAACTTATGAATGGTTAGGAAATCATAAAAAGGGACTTAGGAATTTATCCAAGCTTCCAAGGCTTAAGCATGATGAAAGATAAATTGAAACACCACATATAAACTTTCTATGAGATCTTTAGCCTTTAAGTGGAAAGTGGCTACAATTAATTGGTTTTGGATAGTAGTGAGGGGTCTAAGGGCCTAAGCCATGGTTGAAGAGGAAAATAAGAGCCTTACACAAGAAAATGAACAGTGTAGGCTTTAGGCACTATGATCATGGTGGCCAACGATGACACATGCATTCTCTCTGGTGTCCTTGACCTCATATGGTCTTAGGTACTATTTGGTAAGTTCTGTATAAAGGGCATATGCCTAAGGGTCTTCACTATGCATGGTTATTAATTTATGTAATAGGAATATATATTAAAAAATAATTAGTGCATATACATGTTTTTTCTACATGTTTAATGCATTGGATTCTTTCGTTTTAGCTTACGATTGAAAAACCTATTGGATCAACCTATGTAAATAAACACACATCCATTTTTCCAATTCGTTATTCTTATTTTTATTTTCAATAACATATTAAATATTATCCAAATGTTTGCTAAGTAAATCACACAAGGCTTATAAGTCTTTAAACAAATATAATGGAGATCATATTTTCCTCCTTGATGATATTTATCCCCACTGTCTCTATTATTCTTCCTTCCATGTCTTATTCTACCAACTCTTCCTCTAGAAAAATCTTGTGACTAATTCCTCTCTTTTTGTGCAAGGCACGCAAATTCTTCATGGGATTCATAAGCTATATTCCTCTTCCCAAAAGCTTTTTCCCTTCTTGCAAATGCCTCCACAAGAGTGTCAAAAGTATCATCCTTGAGTTGAGAACTAACTTGTAAGGATTGAATATAGTGATGATATGTAGGATAGAGGGCCTTGACAAAGGCTATCATAGGGATGTCCATTTTAATTCCAATGGCTTCCACATCATGCATCATAGGTCTAATTTATGAACTACTTCCAATTATGAGAGTGAGTCGAATAAATATTTTGACTTCTTTAATGCATCATAAGAATTTGTAATTGGAATAATGTGATGACTCACCTCTTCCAGTTTGTTTGAAACGAAATCAATTTCTATATGTTTGGAAGAGATCGATAAAAGTAAAATGACAAATTAGTCCACAAAGCCATAAGAAAGACATCCAAAAACCCGTCTGAATCTAATGAGAAGAAAGTCTAATTCCTACACCATATTTCTAAAATTGAAAGCACATAGGGACTCGATGACATAGTTTCTTGAGTCATTATAACAACCAGGATGTGGGCTCGAATGAGCCACTTTAGAGTCATTTTTTTTTTTGGGTTTGGCCCTAAATCCCCTAATATTCAGAGATAAGACCTTCATTTTCCTTCATGGGAGGGGCCTTTTATCTAAGAAACTTGGATCTTATGGTATTTTTTCCACTTAGAATTTCTTCCCTAACCTTAGATTGGGCCTTAGAAAGCAAGGATTTGTGACTGTCATCACTGACAAAAGGAGCATCCATGGCTAGACCACTAGATGCTGAAACATATTCACGCGTCAAGGAAGATGAATAGAGAGCATTTCACTTAACATGGAGGTCAATAGAAACATGGAGCTCGTATGAGGAACGGATGACCTTATAATCTGTAGAAGGAGGTTTCCCAGAAGAGTTGGATGAAGAGTTGGAACCATAAGGAAAAATCAGATTTGGAAAGACATCATTCTCCTTGACATGAGGAAACATTTTATAGAGGGAGAGACCTTGCATAGAAAGCACTGGAGACGTTGTTATCAGGGACATAACTTTGGAAAATTTCCCAAGTATATTACCATCATGAAGAATTTTATAATTATTTTTAATAGGAAAAAATGTGGGGGCCTGAAACCACTTACCTAAGGAGGGAGGATGATTATCATCACTGTCTTCGAGTTTGGAATCCAGAGGATCCTTCTCCCTCTGTCCTAAGGCCTTAATATACATGTTCAAAAGTTCCCTAATATAAACTTTTTTAGATGATTAGAATTTTTCTTTCCTGTGCAATTAGAGACGAGGTGACCTACCTCATGGAAAGGAAAACAATGAAAGAAAAACTTCCAATAATCAATCTTTTGATTCCATGAAACCTTGTTGAATACCATTTCAATATCCTCTAGGAAACCTTCATTGGGGTTGATCTCCACTTACTTCCATGCCACTCATCCATCTTGCCTTGAAAGGAAAGCTTCCTCCCAACAAACAAATTGGCCAATATGATTTCCTATTTTTTCCAACACTGATTTGTTCTAGAATGGTGTTGACAAATATTAGAGGAGGGCCCATTTCTTTTCATTCACATGGGGCTAAATGAAGCGTCGAAATCCATATTCCACTTTTGAAGCATCAACCTAGATTTTCACCAGCATTAGTCGGAGGATAGGAGAGTCCTCACTTCATCTACTTTATTGACGATACCACATAATTAAGCTTTAGGAAATGTGTGGAATTGCAGAAAAGACTAATAATAAGAACCCAATTGGAATTGATCCAATGTGGTAGAGAAGAAGGTTTAACTACCTTCCTAGCAAACTGACCAATTAGATCCCTATACATAAGTTGTAGAATGTATCAAAGGGGAATATCATCCTCTATTACCATTTAAATATTCAAATTTTGTTGCTTTATAGGCTGTCACATGATGCTTATTGTGATTAGGGCTTACTGTATCCAGAGACGAAGCATGCTTAGCAGAAGGAATCAGGCTTGGAACCTTTAAATGTTGTGCATTATCTTGATGATTTGATGACAAATTAAATAATCCTAGAGGAAAGTGAGACACTTCCACTATCATGTGAATGGGAGGTGAAACAAATGGTCGATCCTTTATAAAAATAAATCTTCATGGGATGGGTATGCGTGCCCACTTTAAGGGTTATACTCGCCATCACAAAGTAGTTCATCATCTACAATAAACTTGAGAAGGAAAATGCCAACAAATACTTAAACTGAAATGAGCGACATGGAAATTGGAAAGTAAAAAATAAGAGAATCCTAGAATAGAAAAATAGAACCCAAAAAAAGAAAGAAACTCCCCACCACCAAGAAACACATATCACAAGAAGACCTCTAAGTGTTTTTATCAATATTAACAACGTATTGTTCTGGTATGCCACCTTTTTTCGTTGCTAGTATTACACATCATATTTAGTCCATATATATCAAATATTTATATAATCATTTTTCTTATTTCTAAAATTTATTTAATTTTAGTAATATTTATAAATTAATAGTTAATTAAATTAAACCAATTTAATTCATTTATATGGTAAAAGGTTTTATATTTAATTATTTTAAAATCAATATTGAATACAATTTTATTGTAAATATTTTCAATAAAATTATATATATATATATAGTATATTATATATATATATATAATATAAATATATTTATTCATACTAAAATAAATTTATTATTATTTTTTATAGTGGTAACACATTTTATTTTAAAATGTTGCAACATTTAGTATAGTTTCATTTTAATATTTTCCAATAAAATTTTAATTTTATATATGTATAAACGAACTATGATTGATATGTATAAATTAAATTTTTTATGTTTTTTGTTTTTTTAATAGGCAATGTGAGTTTTGAGATGACTAGCATGTTTAACCTGTGGTTTGAGTAGCCACAATCCAAGGGTGCTTAAGCCAAATTTCGAATAAGTGACATTTTAACCATAAATTGTCTTAAAAGAACAACCTCTCCCTTTATATTCTTCACCCAATAAAAAATTCCAATTTTTTAATGTTTATAAAATAATAAAATATAATAAATTTTGTATTTTTATTAAATAATAAAATATTTAAATTTTTTATTTTATGAAAATAAAAAAGAAAAAATATATGAAAATTTTAAATTTAATAAAATATAGAAAATAGTTAATATATTTTAAAATATTTATTTAAGTAAAATAATAAAAAATATCTAAAAATTAAATTATTTGTTTAATCCATTTAATGTTTAATAAAAGTAATTAAAATAAAATATAAAACTTGTTAAAATTAATAAATTAGATTTAAAAAAAACATATTTAAATTTAATGTTTAAAACATTAGTAAAATAAGATAAAAGGTATAACCTACTATATTTTTTAAAAATAAATATATGAAATTGAATTATTTATTTTAATTAAGATTAATAAAATTAATATATATTTATAAAATTAATAAATTAGATTTTAAAAAACGTAGACGGAGACGCGGGCCATAACAGCGATGTAAGCCGATTTTGGTATTCTACAATCAGAAATTAAAATTGTGATAACGGGCTTTCATATTCAAACTCAAAATTCAAATTCAAACTAATATGTGAATTAAATGCGTAGGTTGTATACCCTCTATCGTATATGCCAACCTTCCTACAAACTGGTGGTGACAGTGGTGGTGGCGATCAAGGCGGAGGCGGCACGAAATTTCTATCGTTGTATGTCCATGTATGTATGCACTTATCAGGATATCTGACATTCGGGGACTAGGGCTGTCCCATAACCACATTTATTGTGGCCGATTACCATGGCATGAAATGAGTATAGTCATACATAAAAGGGCGTACTATAAGGCATTAAAATCCCTATAACATGGGATTTATGGCTTGCCTAAAGCAACACAGTCTCTTCGCATGTGGAAAGTAAAGATGGAAAGGACGTAATGTTAAATTTTGTAACAGCGATTCTATATGCAGAAAAACTTAAAGAATCGTTTAAACTGCAATGAAGGTTTAATGCCCAGAAAAATTAAATTACCACCAGCCATTGATAACGCTCTTGCTGCAAACCACAGTCCACTTTTTCTTTACTGAAACAGCACTCCAAATTCAATCCAAGCAAAAGAAAAGAATACAGAAAGTCTGAAGGCACTTCCAAGCTCTGCTCTCTCAGCTAGATGGTGTAAACAACTGAAGGGGATTGAGATGCTAGCTTGGGGACCAAACAGATGAATTTATAGCCAAGCTTCCCTCAAGCTTCTAATGGCTATGTGTCAGGTGTTCCACAGATCAAGGTAGAGAACTCCAGATGGAGTAATGGACCACTTCAGAAGCTCCCAACAAGAAAATTAATTAACAGTAGTTGATTTCCTTAATTTAAGGAAATTACTGCAGTTGGTTTCCAGAAATTAAGGAAAGACTGCAGTTGGTTTCCATAATTGTAGGTAGCAGTTGGTAAAAATTAAATGGAACTTAACATTCTCCCACTTGGTCCATACTTCCAAACTTAATGTCTCAACTTAAAACCCATTAACAATCTGTATTAAGTAATAGATACATGAATCATGGCGATAAGTCCGCTAATGACGAGTATTATCTTCCATGTATTACTATGTATTTATTCTTATTATAATTTATGTGGCAACAATTTCTTAATG
>APFE031594027.1:25284-50858 GCA_000404065.3 Pinus taeda | reverse complement strand
AATTTATGTGGCAACAATTTCTTAATGAATAAACCTTATGTTTATTCTTGGTCCTTCTTAAATGAATTTTCTCAAATCAACTTAAGGTGCACATAAATATGATAAAAAACATCACAATAATTAAGAATTTCATTAAAATAACATTGTCCATACAATGAGAAACTACATAATGGAACCAAGCCCCATATTCATTACATGATCCTTGAATTTAAATGGTGGCATGCCCTTAGTCAAAGGATCAGCGATCATCAACGCGGTGCTGACGTGCTCAATGACCACTTTTTTTTCTTTAACACGTTCCCTTATAGCTAAATACTTAATGTCGATGTGTTTATTTTGACTCCCACTTTTTTTGTTTTTAGCCATAAAAACAGCAGCTGAATTATCACAATATATTCTCAATGGCTTAGAGATAGAATCCATAATTCTAAGCCCAGAAATGAAACTCTTAAGCCATACACCATGTATAGTAGCCTCAAAACAGGAGACGAAATCGTCTTCCATATTGGAAGTGTGAGATTCTGAATGATCCTTCTCAAAAACTATGTTTCTGGTTTGATCGCTCCCACTGATCAAGTCATTTTCAAGAAACTTAAAATTGAGGCTTAATAAAATTTCATGTTTTACCAATGTAAATCATGCTCAAAATCGAATCTAATGACATAAAAATAGCTTGTGGGCTAAATTTTTAATTCAAGCAGATTAAATTATTCATTGTTTTGAACTTTATGATAAAACTATTCATTCATAACTCCTGTGGGTAGGTTATGAAATTTTATCCTAATTAATTACATAAATATAATAAAAATTCCTGTGGGATAAATTTATTATATTTAGTCTAATTAATTACAATTTAATGTCTAAATAATCTTTATGTGATCTAACCATTCAAAATATATAATTTTATTTAATTAAAGATGTTGTGGCTATTCTCTAATTAAATAAAATTATATAGATCACTAGACATTATTCTTTACATAAAATGTCAATTTGCAGTCAGCATTACAGTAAATGACTACAAATCGATTGTTCAATTTATAAACAAAACCCGGAGATTGATGAAGATCATTGATTCTACTTTGCACTTGCATAGCAAATGCAGTTCGAAGGCTAGCTGGCTTGAACTTCAGGCTCCGTCCTTAAAGTTAAATTTATATATATATATAGATATAGATTAGATATAGATATAGATATATTATATATATATAGTATATATATATATATATATATATATATATATAATATATATTATTACTTTCATCACAATCTTTTACTTTGCCAAAATGGTATGTATTCTTTAAATTTTCCAAATATAAATTCCTTTGGCAAAAAGGACTGAATTCTTAAGTGATAACAACATGTATATGTAGTATATGAATAACCCATTTTTACCAAATGTATTAAATTACATAACCAACTTCATATATAACATATTCGTTATAAATCAAACCTTATAAAATAATTCATATTTGTTATAAATATCCCATACAAAAAAAAAAAAAAACAGTTCAACGAATAATTAAAAGGTTATTTGAAAACATATCTATACCCAATATATTTATTTAACAACGCCATAGACCCGTTAATCAGCAGTGTTAAGATGAATGAAAAGGGCTTCTAGTTTCCTAATAACTAAGGATGTTTTTATCCATCCGCTATTATAACTCACTGTAAATACATGACAGTTGCATATCACAAATGTGAATGATGTGCAACTATAACCTATTAATATCCGCCCATTATTATAACTTATTGTAAATAAATGACACACTTGCATATTGCAAATGTGAATCAAAAGCCTAAAAAATATGCGTATAAGCCTAAAATATGTTAAAAAGATTTTGGCCAAACACTATAGGATTTTAGACATTTTTGCGTGAAGATCGAACTTCTCGATTTTTGCACTAAATGTTAACCCGAAATTTCGGATTAAAATCTGAACATAAAAATGCAACGATCACACTCTAGAATGCTAGGTCCGCTGCATATTTAAGACTCTTACTACAGTTTAATGGGGGGAAATCAAATAATGTACCTTCTAGCCAACAACATAAATGACATTGGCATGATGGGGCAACCTGAAGGTAACAACAAGAAAGTACAAAAGGAAATGCAAAACAGGATTCATTCCGCTTTTAGAGAGTGGGCCGAGTAAATACAAATCCAAAATTTTTGCTTCAAGAAAGATGCACCCGAGGGGCTGCAACCCCAAGAACGGACCTCATTTCGCTTTAAAGCCATGCCAGATGTCAGGGTCATCTATTCTTCCAAAGGGGCATCTATTCAGAAGATACAAACTGTTCAAAACATTCTCATTGAAAGAAATTCGGATGGACAGTAGTTCAGAGATTGCAAGTGTTTGCGGAGAATTCACTTCAGAAGTATATAACTGTGATTACATCCCACACATAAGTTTTGACAGGATTTTGCCTAATTCAACTCTCTAAATTTTGCAACCACAACCCAAATCGGCATGCAGAACAAGTTCATAACCCAGAAACCCTTTTGCAGGGTTCATATATCACATAGACCCAGGGACCCCTGGCGGATAGCTCATCATTTCGTCGACCTCACCAATTAACCGAAGCTGGCACAGGATATTTGTTTGGTAATTGTTTGCTGCAATATCTTAACGATGGGCTTTGGAAGTGAGTTAGTATAGCAGCATTATATCCATTTTAGAAAATGCACTTCGATAGATCTGTTAATTTTGTTTCTTCATTTCAAAAGCTTTTGGAGGAAAACGTAAGTGCTCACGTCACAACCAAAGGTTACTTTGCATATGCATACATAGATTAGCAACTTTGTCTGTAATTAAAAGTTGCTAATCGAAAACCAGAAACCAGACCAGAAACGAAAACGAGAAACCAGACGGAATCAAACGAGAAATGGGGTAAAAATATTTTATGGGGATAAGAAACATAAACCCACAAATCCATGTAAATTTACAGAGATAAAATTGATTTGGAATCCACTAATGGAGACGCGAGACGAGAATGGAATGAGGAACAACTCTCCTGGTGAAAGATTCTGGAAACATCTTTATTCACCAAAGCCATGGTTGAGAATATGTCAACCTGACAAAATTGGGTATATGTGTCCCAAACTTGACTGCTATCTAAGTTCTCCCTACAGAAAGTGGACAAATGCCTGTTAGCAGATCAACCCTCCCACTTAAGAGTTATTGTAAGGCCTCAATTATGTAGGGAGTAATACCGCAATTTATTTCTCCATGCTCTCATCTGTACCAAAGCATGGTATAAGAGACCGAAGGAGGCCCATGTTTGAGTTTGAATTAAAAAATCATCAGGGTTTAAATCATCAGGGCACCATCAACATTCGTTGAAGAACTCACTGCATTATATATTGTACCTTGATATAATCCATCCCGCTTTTAAAAAAAAATAAGGACAGAATTTCATACCACCTTATTTGCAACCTGATATGTCTAAATTTATTTTCACAGTAATAAAAATGGTTCAAAGAACCTAACATACAAATTTTGTTAAATAAAATTCGAGCTGATTTTGTGGAAATTTTCTTGCCAGATTCTGGCTACAATTTGTTTTTAGCCTAACTGAATATTTTAAAATCTAATTATCGTGGCACTCTGTCTTTGTGTACTCTTTTAAATGTGTGAAAGCGATTGAAAATGGAAGCGCTTCAATTCTAAAAAGAGAATGGAATGTAAAATGTGTGAGCATTATCCGCTTAAAGAATGCAAGAAATGTCTTTACTCTTGCAACATAAACCATGAATGGGGAATTGCTCTCCGAATACTTAACTGTGGTATCTCATGGAGTGGTCATAAACGCAACAATGAATGCCAACTTTCCACAAGGGTAGTATGCACCGTGGCAGGTTCGAACCTACCCACATACTTCCGTGGACTGCGTCCAACCACAAACCATCCATATTCACTCTCTCAACATGCCAAAGATGGCCATAGGGCAAAATAGAGGCCTAAAGTTTTGCCAATAGCAAAGCAGACACGAGGGTGCAAACCCTGTATTCGAGTCTTTACATCTTTCCCCTATCTAGAACTAACATATATAATGATTCTGGGTGTCAAGTGAATATGGATGCTAAAGAGCAAGAATCAACGCTATCACGAGGCAACAAAAAAGGGCCAGTTGTGAACAATAAGAGGATACATGACTGTTGTATCTGTATTCTTCATTGACTTGGCATTAAAAAAATAGTCAGTTCAAATGACATGCAACATTACCAAAAGGGCCAACGGTAGAAGAACCCAAAAGTGGTCAATTTTTCTTGACACCTAGGAAACAATTTGATTAGGAAACAATAAACCTAATCAAATGATCATAGAAAAAACCATTGTAGCCCCAGATATCATCCCAGTCGTACCAAAGAGTCCACGAAAAGAACAAATCGCATGTACTAAATTATGCAATGGCAAAGTAAGTTTCAGTCAATATAAGCGAGATTATGTAAAAGCACATTAGCCCTAAGATGACTGAAATTTGAGAAGATAAACAAGTTTGATAGACAATATTGAAAATGTCACTGTATGGTGGCATCAACTAACTCTGAAATGACTCAGCCCAGGAATCAGTCTAAAGGAAAGCACTAAGCCTAGATAGGCGACAATCACGATGATCGGTTACAATATATTGTAGAGCGCGGAAAGTAAAAGAAAGATGTTATCAACAAACAAGAATCCTGTTGGCGTGAAATAAAAAATCTGTAGGTTAGATCATCGAGTCAAAGATCGTAACCCATTTTGAATTAACTGATCAAGTAATCGTTCAATCAATTAGTTGAAGCCATTAAGGTAAGCTAGCCCTTCAACCTAAATAAAGGCTACTATTGCAAGTTTTTCTTTTATTAGCGTGTCTGTATTGTGTAATTGCTGTGGATCTGCAGATACTTTGCTAAGCTTGCAATTATTTTCCTGTAAAATCATTGCCATTCTGTTGAAGGTTATTGCTCAGAAACACCTGAATCTTAGTTATTCTTTGCAAGACAAAAAAAAATAAAAAATACAAAAAAAGAACACGATTCCAATGATGAGGATGTGACAGTGGTTGACAACTCATATGAGCTAAATTCTAGTGCGTTGCATCTAAACAATATTAAATGGCATTCAAAATTATATCAACACAAAGAAACCGGGCCTTAACCATACATCCCAGCTCAACATGCTCCCTTACTTCATAATTAAAAGGTGTGTGCAAAGAGATCCTGCGAGGAAATTCTACATGGTCTTCTCGGTAAGAACTTAACAATCAAATCCATAGGCATCTCTACAAGGATTTAACAAGGCAATCAAATCCAAGCTACCGATACATCAATTCTATACGGGCTTCTCTCCAGATTGGGAAATCGATATGAAATGTAACAGAAGGAACGCAGACCAAAGACAAGGCGGAGATAAATGTACCGCTCTGATACCAAATGTTAGAAATCTACAACGATTCTATAAAGAATACTGAAATTAAACTTGAATGCTCAGGATTACCTCCAGCCATTGATGACGCTCCTGCTACACAGTCCACTTGCTTCTTCACTTCAACAACACTCCAGCTTCAATCCAAGCAAAATAAAATCACAGAAAATCTGAAGGCACTTCCAAGCTATGCTCTCTCAGCTAGATGATGTAAACAACTGAAGGGGATTGATATGCTAGCTTGGGAACCAATCAGATGAATTTATAGCCAAGCTTCCATCAAGCTTCTAATGGCTATGTGTCAGGTGTTC
The DNA here is from genome assembly GCA_000404065.3 of Pinus taeda. Classification (NCBI taxonomy): domain Eukaryota; kingdom Viridiplantae; phylum Streptophyta; class Pinopsida; order Pinales; family Pinaceae; genus Pinus; species Pinus taeda. The sequence goes on along the minus strand of APFE031594027.1, from coordinate 45,137 downwards.
CACAGATCAAGGCAGAGAACTCCAGATGGAGTAATGGACCACTTCAGAAGCTCCAACCAGAAAATTAATTAACTGCAGTTGATTTCCTTAATTTAAGGAAACTACTACAGTTGGTTTCCTTAAATTAAGGAAAGGTTGTAGTTCAGTTCCATAACTGTAGGTTATAGTTGGAAGAATTAATTGAGCTTAACAAACGCGGACCGAAACGTGGACTTCTGGAGATACACGATGATATCACCATACCATGGATCAAGGGTCTCATCTGAAAGTTGTTCATCTACAGCAACAGGAAGAGACTTAGAGGGAAGGGAACAAATCAATTCAATGAAAAAGAGTGACTTCTTAGATTTGGTAGTAGTAAATACCAAATCAAATTCTTGTAGGATGACAATCTATTTATAATATTTCCCCCCCAGCAACTGACAAGTTAGGATATAGGTCATGGGGTTGCATTTAGAAATCACTGTAGTTGTATGCAGAAGGATATAGTGTGGAAAACATTGAAGAGCCTGGACATCAGCCAAAGCCAACTTCTCGACATGTGCATAACACTTTTCAGTTTCGAGGAGATTCCAACTGAGGTAGTGGATTACATGTTCGTTGCCTTCGTCATCGTCATGAACCAAGACCATAGCAATGGTGCTAGGGGCCATGGCTAGGTAAAGGAAGTAATTTCGATAATAATCTGGTGGGTGCAACAGAGGAGTAGTTACGAGGACAACCTTGAGATCGTCAAAAGAATTTTGGGCAACCTCGTCCCATATAAAGGGCATTCCTTATTTTAGCAATCGGGTAAATCCTATAGCTAGCTCGACATAATTGGGTATAAAACGATGAAGAAAGTTTGCCTTTCCTTGGAGGCTTTGGAGTTGGTGTATTGAAGATGGAGGGGGTAAATTTACAATTGCCTCGACTTTTAGCGCCTACAAGAATGAGTGAGAAGGTAATCCAAGTAAGGTTGGACAATGTTGCTAATATCATTAAACGCATATGACATTTCCCGTTGAAACGTAGCCCCATCATTTTTGAGGTCGATAGGGAGCTTTTTCTACGTGAACGTACCCCACAGACAGATAAAAGCTATCTTTTCTTGGTTGGTCGGTGTGATGTTCATTTGGTTGTAACCAGAAAAACTGTCCATAAAGGAAAAGATCTCACTCCCAACACATTCATAAATGATTTGATCAATGAATGGAGTAGGATAGTTATCTTTAGGACATGCACGATTGAGATGCCGATAATCAACACAAATGCAGATCGTGCCTTGTTTTTTAGTCACAGGGATAGTATTGGACACCCAGTCTGTAAGGGGGATGGGATATATGAAACTAGCTTTGAGAAGTTTTTCAACTTCACCCTTAATAGCGGCGACCTTCCTAGGGTGCATCGGGCGAAGCCGTTGGCAAACAGGCTTCACGTGCGGATAAGTTTGTATTTCATGGACTACAATGTTAGGATCGATGCCGGGCATTTCTTCGTAAGACCACACAAACACATCATAGAATTCCTTAAATAGACAAGTATATGTCTTGATCTCATCCAGAGAATAAGATACCCCAATATGAACGTGTTCAATGATACCGAGTTTGATAGAAATATCAATCGACATCGTTTGGGTAATATTACCCAAATTTCCTTTCGACCATACTTCATGAGTGATGATCAGTGGCAGAAACGGAGAAGAGGACTCTTTGAAAGCGGTAGACATGACTATCGGACAAGGTAGGAACAAGAGCGATGATGAGTATCGAACCAAGGTGGTTCCTCGAGAGACAAGAATTCCATGATACCTTCATCAGCTAGGAAGGTCTCGTCTAAGGGATCAAGCGATTCTAAAGTGCCAAGCCACAGGGATTGAGAGTACGTATCAAGAGAGTTCTTCGACATAAAAGAATCAGAGGATGCAGAACTCGAAGATGAAACAATTTCCATGTAATTGACTTCGGCGGGACTAAGCGGCATAACCTCGCCCCAGGTATCAACAAGATCTGGTGAAGGTATGACCTAAGGATCACATTTGACCAAGATCATGTTGACAGAGGCAACATGAGGAGGTGGGAGTGGAAAAATTCCCATTAAGGAAAAATCTTTGAAAAGACCTGCCCCCACACTCTCATAGGGAGCACCAGTGTGCTTGACGTATGGAACATTGCCATCTTAGGAGGAAGAGGCAAAGAAAGCCAGTTAGTCGACAGTGACAATTCTCGCTTGATGGGGAAAATGGATCACGTGAAATAGAGAGGCCACGGCATGCATGGCATGGGTCCAGCTTCAGCCGAGTAGAAGATTTTAATTGTGATTGCTGTTAACAATTTCTACGTCGACTTGCACTGTCTTACCTTACAGAGTGATGGAGAGGTTAGGTAATACATTGAAGGGTCACGAATCACACCCATCGAAAGCTTCCAAAGTGTTCGAAGATTGGTTCATAGTAGGAGAACCAATAGCCTTCCAGCATATGGTCGACATGATGTAGGTGGAAACACCTTCATCGATGACAGTCCGGTGGATGGTCTTCTCATTGATGATTACCTGAATGAGAAAGGCAATCTGATGAGGGAGACCCAAAACATGGTTATCTAGATCAAAACATATCAAATTGGAATCGATGGGATTGATGCCCCTGATAGTTGACAGCAAAGATTTCCGCTATGATGGGGAGTGTTGGAGCACCTCGAGAGCCGACATGGTTGATGACGCCTGAGCCAAATCCTCAATAATATTGTAGTGCTGAGTAGCTCGGGCGTTGGGAATATATGAAGATTTCCGAAGCACACCTTCAGAGGGTGGCCATATAGTGGAATCAGGGTTAGGGCGCTCAATATGTAGAGGGCCAAAACTCGGGGTAGAAGAAGAAGGTGAGGCTTCTTTCTCTTTCCCAGCTGTTGAAGCAGGAGTTTGATAATCTTTCGATCTAGTAGCCACATTAAGGCATACTCATCATGAACACTTGAGATCTAGAGGAAGCAAATTGGGGTTGGTCTACCATTTGGGTTTGTTGGGATGGAAACGAATCTTTGAGGACAGCAAGGGTCCCTTTGAGCAAGCGACTAACTTCGGATCGTTGTAGACAATCCTTAGTGTAGTGATCTTCCCCACAAATGAGGCAAGGATACTTAGGTTTCTGTTGCAAAGATTCGTTAGCAGACGATTTGGGAGGACCTATTTTGGGGCATTGGCTTTACCCTTGCCTTTGCCTTTCTTCTTTCCTTTCGAGGATTTGTCCACTGCGATAGATTGGACAACGTGGACCTCTAAGGTTTTACCAGGGCCAAGTGGATTTTGGGACGAACTATTAGGAACAAAATTTGAGATCGATTTCTGTTTGGAAGAAGATTTAGCAGGGTTCTGGGATATTGAACCAATAAATCCATCAACGGGAGGTACAACTTGTGACTTTGATGCTACGGGATCGGATGATGGTCGTGGAGAATCAGGTAATAACTCATACAAAGTGCCAGATTGAGAGTAAACTAGATCCAAGTAATGGGCACGATCGATGGCTTACTCTTCACTAACACCCACCCATAGCTATATCGCGAGAAATTGGGGCCACGAATGATTTGGTGAACCATTCAGTGAGCAGCTGATCATTAATCTCAGATTTAATCAACGATGTCTACGTCTCCATTCATGGATGTGATCAGAGATGTGTGTCAGAGTATCTTGCTTAAGCGATGTGAGAAAATAGGTGACAGTTTCATAGCGAATCAACAACTGAAAATGTGTGAGGAAATCCATGGCTAAAGAGTTAAAGTCATGGTAAGTATTTTGAAGTAGCTCAATGTACCACTTGGTTGTTGCACCTGTGAGGGTTCATTGAAAAAACGGAGACGAATGGAATCGTCAACGTATAAGTTCGACGAGCACTATAGGTGATATGTCATCACATGGGCCTGAGGATCTTCTTTAGCTTTCCCATCGAACTTTGGACAATCGCTAGGTATCTTGGACAACACTAGAGGCCAGTATGGAAAATGAAGGATTGGATCATTCGTAAGGCGAGATACATTAGGTAACTTGAGTGTAGCCAAGAATGGCAATTGGACGTTAAAAGGCATGGGAGGTCGATAAGCGGGTCCGAACGAAGGAGCCCATCCCTATTGGTAAGGATTTTGGCCCCATAGTGGGGCCCCCATTACGGATTACCTTAACCATAGGGAGGATTTTGACCTTGGATACCTTGGAACTGTCCAACTATAGGTTGCTGATAAGCAACGTACAGGTTAAAAGGATGTTGAGCTTATTGACCTTGGACATATGGATATTGGACCTGTTGTCCTTGAACATATGGGTGATGAACCTGTTGCTCTTGAATAAGAGGTTTTTGGACCCATTGTCCTTGGGAATAAGGTTGATACACTTGTTGCCCTTGGACATAGGGATTCTGTACCTGCTACCCTTGACCAAAAGGATTTTGAACTTGGTGACCTAGGCTTTAGGGTTTTGTACATGATTCCCTTGGCTAGTAGGATTTTGGACATGTTGACCTAGGACATTAGGATTTTGAGCTTACTACTGCAGGACTTGACCTTGACCCTGCCCTTGCAAGGGTTGATCCTGCTGATATGTATACAAGGGTTGTTGTTGCCCTGGTTGGTTTTGTTGTTGCAAGGGTTGACCGGTTGCAAAATTTGTCCCTTATGCTGTAGAGGGTGGCACTGTAAGGACATGGGATGGGAGGTGTGTGGAGCATATTTCATATGTTGCTACATGGTTTGTTGCAACTGTTGCAAGGGTTGACCTTGCGGTTGTTGCAGTTGACCTTGCTGCAGTATCATTTGCCCTTGCAGTTGCGCGGAGAGCCTTTGCTACAAAAAAGGTTGCCCTTGCGGTAAAACACGCTGCCTTGGTTGTTATAGATGCAGTCCTTGCTGTTGCAAGGGTACTTGAATAGTGCCCGAGAAATTTCCGAACTAGATATGGCCATAGCCAGGCTGAATGTACTGCCTAGATTTGAGGGTGTAAGGTTGATTAACCATTCCTTGAGAACCATATGGAACGTAAGGAGTTTGGTATTGGACTTGAGCCCCATAGGGCTACTGATATTGAACATTGCTCGATCCAGATGGACCAACGAGATTCTGAACCTATTGGTACTGAACATTGCTTGAACCTGTAGGATCAACAGGGTTGTGAATAATACCAGAGGAAGGCTGGTTCGTACCAAGCATGTGAGCTTGTGAGCCACTCACATTGATGGCACCTGACACCATAAAAACATTCAGTTTTTGCCCCCCACATGATGGCACAACCTGACCATTGACTAGAGGGATGGAAGAACTGACAGAGACATTCTTCGAAACTGTCGGTTGTGCCTGACGTGTAACTAGGATTGATGATACAAGGGTATTCAGAATGGTGGGTTGCACTGGGACTAAGGTAATAGCCTGTTGGGAAATCGTGTTCGCAATGAATGGACCTGACATAGGCATGGCGCCTGACGCCCAAACAAGGTTATGGTAAAGTGAAGAGGCACTAGGTGTACATTAAACCAATTATGCCAAAGACACATAGTTGGGTAGAAAACTAGCGGGAACACTCCCTGAAGAGGGGAAACCCTCGGGAGGAAAAGGGAGCTCTTCCTCCTTGATAGTGTGTGGAGTAGAAATTTCAGACTCTTCCAGAGAGGTGACTGGAGCATCGCCTTCGGGTTCCATGAATGGAAACAAATGGTGATGAATGGCCGAAGAAGTGCGAGGGGATAACTCCAAAGGAACACCTGGCTGGTCGTACAGATTGTAAGGACGCTGCAGTGATATCACAACAGGGTCAAACAGAGGATTCAGAGGATAGATAACCAGTCTAAGCTAACCATCAATGGTCGGTGAGTCATTAGGAGTTTGAACGGGATTGTCCAGAGTTTCTGGGCCAAGATCAGTAGATGACCCAGTATTTAAAGTAGGTGGAGGACGAGATGACAAAGGTTGAATACTTATAACAATTCCAAGTTCGACACCTTGGTCCTCAAGTGACTCTCGTAACTCAAGAAATGACTCCTCAAATAATCTTTCGGATGGAGGAGAGGAAGAGGAATTAGGTGAACCAGATGGTTCAGCCACGATGACCTTATCTTAGTCGATAGAAAAATTAACTTCGAGGCTTTAAAATGTTCTTTAAGGGAAACTCACGAATTGGTCTAAAAAATACTAACAGGGTTTTTTCGGATCATGGGCAATCAATTATTAAGACGCATAAAAGACTGGTGCTCTTTCATTTTTTAAGGTTGAGAAAGAAACAAAGATGACTCTATCGCTTTCGATTGGAAACGAGCTCGAAAGGACAAGTGCTCAAACGATATTTTAAGTTTAATAAGTCAAAAATATCAAATTACTACTCTGGATGATCTAGGTAAATAGGATTACCAGGCAACCATGAATTGCAGAATATCTCCCGGTGAACCGAGAAGTACGAGCATGAAATCTCCTTGAATGATGTGTTTAGTGTATCACGTTTGCAAGGCGGCCGACTCGGCTTCCTAAGGATAAAGGATTGTAGCCTAGAAGGGTCTCCCGTTATATACTCGATGGTATGGGGAGCACAAATCCGTACTAGCATCATCTAATGCCGAAGCTAACGACAACTGCTAGGTTAAAGACACCGAAACACGTCTCTAGCCTAGACCTTCTAGATATGATCGTTAAATGTCAAATGTGCCTTAGGTTAATTGAATTCATTTGAAAGTTTATCTTGAGTTATGTTTAGGTTTTCAGGTCTTAGTGATGCGACTCGAAAAACATTAAATGCAACTAAATGAGACAAGACCCTTTCAATTCGATGAAATGCCTACATTAGAGAGGGTAGAAACTACTCAATCAAATGCGAACCATCAGGAAACTGAAAGTGAAATGATCTTTCACTACCTTACTTTTTTGAAAAATAAACTAATGAAAAATGCATTCCAATTCCTAATTTCCTGACAAGCACATATCTAACAATCCTTTGAAAGCAAAAGAGTTCTTTTCCTTTTCCAAATGTCGATGCAATTCTAGTCTTTCAATGATGCAAGCTATCATAACCTAATGATGCAACAAACTAGAACTTCATACTTTTTCATGAAACAACGAAATAAATTTTTTGCATACAACTCTTCAATGAAAAAGTTTTCGAGCCAATAAGATCTTCAAGCAGATGAAAACATGAAAAGAGAAACTCATTGAGACTAGTGAAACACCGAATTTACCAACAACAAGACAAGCAACGTGATCCATGTTGGAAAAGAAACGTTTAGACAAGCAAACAAAAGCTTTCCACACTGTGCAATAGAGGTCAAAGTGATAAAAGGATCGAAAATGAAATGCAAGGAGTAAGCACACCTACAACCCGACTCATTGAGTCCACAAACAGCTGAACGGACAACAATCTAGATGCCCTAGTGTCGCTGACCACCCAATGACTCAAGCAATCAAGCAAAAAGATGATAAGCCAACAGGCAAACAAAACCCAATGAGAATAAACTTTCTAGTTAGGGAGAAAATGGTCCAAAAGGCTTACAAGGTCAAAATCATAAGAGCAAAACACACTGGCCAAGATCGGGGTCAGACCCTAATCTTCACTAACATACATTGGCACAACTGCCTAACTGACAACAAGCGCCAGAGGCTGGTCAACGCGAATGTTCCTCAAGATATCGTGCTGATCGTCGTGACTGTCAACGGATTAAGCACGCTGATTGAGGAAGCTAAGAAAAAAAATTATTTTTTTTGAAATAGAGACCAAATATTCTACTATGAATTTTAAAATCACGCCAGTAAGCAAGAGAAAAGAAATAGAACCAAAGGGAAATAGTGGAACCAGAAAATTTCTCACCAAATAATGAAATCCAAGACAAACAAAAGGATTGGTTCCCTAGTGGAGTCGCCCATTTTTGGTGAAGTAAAATTATAAGTGTGGATACAAACAATTTCCTCTATCCCTATAATGGGTATAGCCACAACAAATACATTCTATGGAAGATTTCCTTAGGTTATAACCAATTAAGAGGGCTACCTCTTAGTATGCTTATCTCGTTTGATGATGTCCTTACTTGCTCGCTCCAACTATCTCTCACTTACTTCTTCAAACACCTGAAACAAGTAAACAGAAACAAACAACAACCATGATAATAGACAAATTGTAATTCAACGTACTTAAAAATTCAAGAAACATTAAGCCATGAATACGTAAGATGATAAAACATGTAGGAAGTCAATCGATAGTTGCATATATGTTGATATCAAGAAGAGATTACAGCCATTGTCTTGACGTTGTTGTCATCATTTGACAAGACTAGGTTCCCACACACTTTTGCTAGCATCCCATGATGGTCTCAATCAACAATAGTTTTAAGGCTCTTCCATTTAAGCTTTACTCCAAACCAAATCACACATCTCCCTCACACAACTAGATAGCTACAAATATGAATAACTTGTTGTTTACTCCAAACCAAAATAGCACTAGTACACCAACATCAACACTAACTTGTGCTTGGGAAGAAGGGAAGTTTATATAGGATTAATGGAGGGGAGATGGATCTTCTCCTCATGGGAGAAGGTCTTATCCCTTGATGTAGGTCCATCATTATAGGGGAAAGGAGCACAAACTAACATCCTTGATCCCATCCAGCCAAACCATTTATCAGACTTCCATTACAAAGCTTTTAGAGCTGGAAGCTTCAACTCTTAATTTAAATTTTTTTCCATAATAGAACTGACACAACTGGAACACAGCTCAGTCGCGCCGGTCGGTGCTAGGGACAGTGCTAATCTCTACACATCGACGCGGGGAGACAAAGGTCATTAGCATCGGTCTTGTAAACTGGGCAAAACATAAGTTTCAGGGGAAATGATTGTTTAGTCAATTTAGTATGTCCTAAATTTCTACATTAATTATCAATCCGGGAGTTGTAAACTGATGAAGTGTGGCACACTATATGCGCAAGACAATCTTTCTTCCTTTTTATTGTTTTCAATTTTTATTTTGTTTTGGGGTTTTTTTTTTTTTTTTTTTTTTTTTTTTTTTTTTTTTTTTTTTAATATTCGTTTATCTCCTAATGTGAATGGAAATCCTATTCCCGAGTTTTAAGAATACTTTATAAGGCAAGTATGGATATAGGTTTTTAGGCAATTATGTCCTCTATAATGATTTCCATAACTTAACACTTCAGAAGGTCTTAAAGCATGCTAGTAATGAAATTAGTACTTGAACAAGAATGGAAATGTGCTGCTATTCAAATCAAACAAATAATGAACTATTGATCATGAAATCACTATCTCTGCTGCTTATCTAAATACAGAAGAATAAGTTAAGCTACTGCACTCAAACAAATCAAAAACTGCAAACTAATAAAAGTAAAATCAATTCACTTCATTTATAGTCCGATAGCTCGCCAAGTAGTCTTTTCGGGGTTAAGCTGTGGCTCTGGAGATAACGTCAATAACATGAGGAATTGATATCTAATTGTAGAAAAATAAAACTAAAATCAAATCACATCATTCATAGTCCGATAACTCGCCAAGTAGTATTTTCGGGGTTAAGCTATAGCTCTAGAGATAACGTCAATGATATGAGGAATTGATATCTATTGCAGAAAAATAAAACTGAAATCAAATCACCTCATTCATAGTCCGATAGCTTGCCAAGTAGTCTTTTCGGGGTTAAGCTATGGCTTTGGAGATAACGTCAATGACTTGAGGAATTGATATCTAATTGCAGAAAAATAAAACTGAAATCCAATCACATCATTCATAGTCCGATAGATCGCCAAGTAGTCTTTTCGGGGTTAAGCTATGGCTCTGGAGATAATGTCAATGACATGAGGAATTTGATATCTAAACTAACTAACAAAGCAAATGAATAAGACTGAAGTCAAAGCATAACTGAAATTGAAAAGCTAAGAAAAACAAAGTCAGCAGAGAGGCTAATCTCATGTCACTAGTTATTGTAAAAACTGCATGAAAATGCCCGGGTCTAGCCTATCCTGAAACACACACTGATCAGTGTTAGCAAAAATATACAATACCTGAAAAATCATGTACAAGAATGAAATGTTAACATCATAACTAACTTGTGAAATATACACAGATGAACAAACTATGAAATATGTGCAATGGAAACAAGGAAACAACTCATAAAAACTTTACAGAAATAAAGAAAACAAAACCTCAGCCAGCAGGTGCCCTCTGCTTGGCCTTGGTCAACACGCTACCAGTCTAGAATTACGCTCACACAGTCATATAAAATAGAGTCTTGTTATATTGCAAAACAGAGGAAGACTCCTCTCGTTACAACAACAGGGCTAGTTCACGGCATAGTACAATGACTAATAGCAAAACGACATCACAAACTAACTAACTCTATGCGTTTGCAAACGTGTTATTTATAAGGGAAATTACATAACTGTTTTCCTATGAAACACCTTCAATAGAGGACACATAAAAAGACAACTCCGTGAGCTTAGCATGATGGTTGCCAAGATCATTCAATCTATCAAAATGTGGCTGCTGGATTTGCATCGTGGAGGCAGTCTACAGCTATCAAAATGAACCCATGGATCTAGGAACGGTCTCAGACCCTTCACGTGTTTGAAAACAGAGACATGTTTGCCATAGAACTCTTCGTTTGACCACCATTTGACCGAGGGCTTCCTCTGCAAATTTGGTTGAACCAATAGGACCTGATCCATGTCCAGATCATTCCTGAACTGCTCACGAGCCTCGTTTTGCTTGATGACACCTGTAACCTAGAGATCAACAAAAACAACTGCGGAAAGTCGAATCAATTGCGGAAAGTGGCTGCATTCTGTAGCTAATGAGAAAAATCTAAGTCAAATAGCAAACACAAAAACATAGTTAGAAAACCACTTAAATGCTCTTTTAGAATCAATATGTCATGATCTTTGATAGCTTATGAGGTACTAGTGAGGGAAAAAGTCTATGAAAGTGTGTAGGAGAGATGTAGTTTCAGGGCTCAACGTACCCCCACTGTGAAGGTGTTGCATGTCCCCATGCAACCAAAAATTTGACCATCCTCCCTTCAATTCATGTGTTCTGAGACCTATGCTAACACATCCAGCCTTCTTCTCTTCTTTCTTGGTACCACTTTCATCCTAGGCTTTCTCATTAGGCACCTGAATTTGAGGTTGATAAGAGCTCTGCTCAACTTCCTGCTCTTTTTCTTCAATTTCATATTCTTCTTCTACCACAACCCAAGATGCAACATGGTGTTGTCGTGAATAATTTTATCCAACCTGCTTTGTTCCTTCAATGTTTCATTTTCTTTTTTGATGTGTCTATTCAAGACCTCCAGTTCAAAAATTTCTTGTTTTAGTGATTGGATTAGAGCTTCCTGTGCTGTATTAGGCTGGGTAGATGAAGTGCCTCGATCTGTGGCAGTCTTCTCCAACGACTCGATAAAATCATACATTTCTTGCTGGTTTGGATCTATCTCAGGTGTAGTCCTTCTTGGGCTGACCCCAAAATCCGGTTGAAAAGGACTGATCTCAATAACTGGAGGACTGGTCTCAGTATTTGGTTGAGAATGTGGTGGGCTACGGCCAGGAGAGATTGCTGGAGACTGTTCTATTGTTTCCTCTCCTAAGTCAATGAAGTGGGCCCCTTTAGTTTGTACTTTCTTCAGTTTTCCTTTAAGCCTGGAGCTCCTCCTTAGATTCTATGAGTTGGGGTCCCCTCTCTCCACACATTGTTTTTCTTTCCCTTTCCTCTTTGTTGTAGTTGATTGTTCCCTAAGGTAGATTAGTCTTTCAGAGAGTATTTGATCTTCCCCTGAGGAAGGTTCTAGGGTTTTATAGGCAGCTTCAATATTTCTTTTCCCCTTTTGTCCCCCTTTCTTCCTACTCGCAAACAACTTCTCTTCCTTACTAGCGCCTTTAGCTATGTTAGTAGGAGTGTCTTGAATGTTCACATTTGCTTTCTTTATCCTACCTTTTCTTGCTGAGCTACTTTCAGTAGTTTCAGTTGGGTCCTGAAAGAAGTTTCTAATAAAAAACTGTTCCCAAGTATCTTTTCTTTCCTTCAATTGTTTTTCAATCAAAATTTTGACAAGGCCGTGATGGTAAAGGTGAGGCTCTATGTCATCTAATTTCTTTTGTATAGTTATGGAAATCTTTTTCAGGCTATTCAACAGAAAATAGGGCAAATTGATAGTTTGATTTTGTAGAAAATTCATTAGCAGCCGGGTGTGGTACATGTACATGGACCCAAACCGTCCTTCACATGTAATAAACTTATGGATTATCAATAATAAACTAGTCCACTTTTCCTCTAGAGCAGAAAAAGGGATTCCACGTTTGAAGACAGTTATGTCCATACCTGGGAAACACAACATAATCCTCCAGGCCTTCTCATCAAAATTTTTGTTTTTGAACCACCGTTCTCCTTCCTGTGTGAGTTCTGTTGCTGCCACGATAAATGCCTCCGTGACCGAAAATTTAAGATCTCCAACCTCAACTTCCACGCCATCAGAAGACCTTGCAAATGTCTTCGTAACTTCTTTGTTGTGACCTCTAAATTTCCGGATGAACTGCAGCCATCGTGCCTTCCTTAATACATTTTTCAATTGTGGGTGACCCTCCATGAAGTTAGGCCCATCCGGCTCTGTTCGCACCAGTAGGACCATTTCTTCCTCTGTCTTAAAAATATGTCTGTGAGTGATGGACTGTGAGTAATGGATTGAAAGAGGTGAAACGGTTGTGTTAGCAGGGGATGGAGAAGGACTGTGGAGAAAAACCAGTAGTTGTAAACGAAAGAACAAAGAATAGGTAGTGAAAATGAGTTCACGGAGCGCAGGCTTATGTGAACAGGGCAAATGCAACTTCAATGGGATAGTATGGAAATAGAGTGAGCCCGACAGAGATTTGAACTAGACGGCTGCAGAATAGACGTTAGCATGCTCACAAAATGGCTGTGGAATTTGTGCGGCAGGAAAGAGCCATGATCAAATCGATTACGTCCTCATAATTACCCGGTTTAACAGGTGGAGTGTCAAAGTACAATAAAACACGAGTTAAATTCAGAGACAGATCATGAGGCCATTAAAATCAATGCAAGGTTCGTGGTGGAATTATGTAAAGGCCATGGAGTGGTTATGAAAGCTATCAAGGCGAATCATTACATATAATGGATCTAGTGGTTTCATAACTATATAGAATGTGCTTTAAAATGCTATTTGAAATGAACTTTGCTCATACCTTAGAATCTTACTACTTTCGTCCACTGACCTTTGATTGGTTGCTTCCTGTTGATGCTTTTAGGTGCTTTATATCTTCAAAACATTTCCTTTGTCATACCTGCATTTGGTTCTTATTATTATTTGGCTAACATCTGATTGTCAGCGTGGAATAACAGAGTGTTAGCTGTGAAATCAATAATCAGCTGTGGAATCAGTTTTTAGCTGTGGAAACAGGATTCAGCTGCGGAAACTGACACAGTGATCATATGACTGAATGGAGATGGGTGAATGATGATAGAATGAAGGAAAACTGGTCATGAAAAGGCTTTTATTGGTGGAATATGATCATAAAATGAAATGAAATGAAGTGAAGTGAAGTGATATGAAGTGAAGTAACATGAAACTATGAAATGAGAGAGAGATTTTTTTTTGGAAAATATAGGGTGTTAGAAGTTTCTGATTTTTGCCCTGTATTTTTGGTATAAGACCGCCAATCAGTGATTAGTTTTCAGGCTTATATATTATATATATATATAATATATATATATATATTATATATATATATATATAATAAAACAGAAAAGGACAAGGACTAGGCTGGTGGAGAAGAAGGATTTTTCTTCACCAGCCTTATTGCAGAATTATCCCGAAAGATTTTGACAAATTCTTCCTTTGAGAGTGGCTTATGATAGATCTTTAATATGTGACCATTCACAATAAGAGGAGTTTGATATTCATGAATGGTTTTGATTCTTACCGCTCCATTGCTAAAGACTTTGTCAATCTCAGATGGCCCAAGCCAATGAGTCTGAAATTTACCTTTGAAATCTTTGAACTTGGAATCAAATAGCAATGCCCAATCTCCTTCTTGAAACTTTTTCTCCTTGACGTATTTGTCAAGCCACTTAGCTCTTTGATATTGAACTAAATCAGTTCTTAGGATTTCCTCTTGTCTGATCTCATCTAGTTCATTCAACTGCTCCATTCTATGCTTTTGGGGTTCTGGTAGATCCATTCCCAACTGAACTGCCATCTTGAAAGTTTTAACTTGGAACTCAATGGGGAGTAGGACTTCTTTCCCATAAACAAGCTCATAGGGAGAATGTCTTGTTGTATTCCTCCATGTAGTTATGTAGGCCCATAAGGCTTCGAGAAGTCTTTCTACCCAATCTCTTATGTGTAGATGAACAGTCTTGGTAATGATGCCTTCAATAAATTTGTTTGTAGATTCCACTTGACCTTTTGCTTGCGGATGGTAAGCAGTAGATTTTCTGTGCTTAACTTTGTATTCTTCCATCAGCTTCCCCACCAGTTTGGATGTGAATTGACCTCCCTGATCTGTCACAATTTCTCTTGGAACACCAAAGCGAGTAAAAATATCCTCATAAAGAAAACTAACAACTGAATGCTCAGTAGCAGAAAATAATGCTTTGGCTTCTACCCATTTAGTGACATAATCATTACATACCAACATATAGTTTCTTTGTTTAGATGGTGGGTTAATGGGTCCAATGAAGTCTAAAGCCCATTTTTCAATGGGTTCGATGAGTACCTGTGACTGCAATGGCATTTCATTTGAGAGGGTTGGTTTCCCTACTCTTTGGCAGCTGTCACAGCTTTTGACATATTGTTTTGCATCTTTGAAGAGGGATGGACAATAATATCCTAAAGAGAGGATTTTATAGGCTGTCCTTCTGTCAGCAAAGTGTTCGCCGCATGGTTCATGATGACATGCTTTGAGAATATCAGGAATTTCATCTTCCCGAACACTCTTCTGGTCACAAAATCTGGCCTTGTTTTAAACAATTCATTAGAAATCCATGAATATTTTGAACTCTCCTGAATAATCTTTCTTCTTTCACTAGGAAATAAATGTGGAGGTAGTTTCCCTGTAACCAAATAGTTAGCTATATCTGCATACCAAGTGGTCTTAGTAGTTACTGCAAATAGTATTTATCAGGAAACTTGTCCTCTACAGGAGAATCTTCTTTAGTATTCTGAATCCTAGACAAGCAATCATCTACTGTATTTTGTTTCCCTGGTCTATCTAACACAGTAATATTGAATTCCTGTAAAAGTAGGAGCCACCTTGTAAACTCTGCCATTAGTAATGGGTTTGTTCATTAGATATCTAATTGCAGAATGATCAATATGAATAAAAGTTTCATAGCCTGTTATATAATGTTTGAACTTATTGATTGCATGAAAAACAACTAAGAACTCCTTTTCAGTCACAATATAGTTCAACTCAGTGGGAGTTCAATTTTTACTGGTATAATAAATGGCATAAGGAACTAAATCTTTTTGTCCCAACACAGCCCCTAGAGCTGTATCTGAAGCATCTTCAGAAATATGGAAAGGAAGTTTCCAATTTGGTCCTCTCAAAATAGGCGTTTCAGATATTCTTGTTTTCAAAGTTTCAAATGTTGATTGGCAATCAGGGTCCCATTTGAATTCACAGTGTTTTGTAAGCAGTTTGAAGAGTGGAGATGCTATTTTAGTGAAGTTTTCTATAAATCTTCTATAATATCCAGTAAATCCTAGAAAACTTCTAACATCTCTTTGACAATTTGGAATAGGCAATTTGGAGATGACTTCAACTTTTGATCTATCAACTTTAATCCCATCTCCTGAAATGTGATTTCCTAAAACAATACCTTCATTAAACATCATAAAGCATTTTTCATGGCTTAATGAAAGGTTTGTTTCTTTACATCTTATAAGTACTTTTTCCAAATTTTCTAATGCTTCTTCAAATGAGTCACCATAAACTGTAAAATCATCCATATAAACCTCTACACAATCATGGATTAGATCAGAAAAAATTCCTAGTACTGCTCTTTGGAATGTTGTGGGTGCATTATATAATCCAAAAGGAATCACTCGGTAAGCAAAAGTTCCGCATGGACAGGTAAATGTTGTGTTATCTTGATTTCAGGTGCTACCTGAATTTGATTGTAGCCACTAAAACCATCCAAGAATGAAAAGTACTTTTTACCTGCTAGTGTATCTAATACCTGATTGATAAAGGGCAAAGGGAAGTGATCCTTCAAGGTTTCTTTATTCAATTCCCTGTAATCGATGCATACTCTCCATTTACCATTCTTTTTAGATACTATAACCAAAGGAGAAACCCATCGGCTATCTGAAATTGGATTATTGAAGTTTACATTGAGTAGTTTTTTGAGCTCTTCTTTCACTATCTCCCTAAGGTTTGGATTCATCCTTCTTTGAGGTTGTCTGATTGGTCTACTATTTTCCTCGATGTAAATGTGATTAATACAAGTCTTAGGGTCAATACCTTTCATATCAGTATACTCCCATGCAAATGCAGTAGAATGTTTTTGTAAGATTTTGGTTAGTTCTTCCTGTTGTGATTTTTCCAAGTTTTTTTTTTTATTCAATGTTTTGCCTGGGAAAATCTCAATGGTAGAACTACCAAACTCTTCCATAGAGTAAAGAGACATTTGTCTTGATGATAAATATTCAATATCAGAATCTAACTGAAATTGTGTGTGGTCATATTCTGAAGATGTTTCAAAATTTTCTACTGTGTTCAGAATTTGACTATCGTCACTAATTTCAGAGATAGTCAAGACAGGTTGTATAATATCTTCATCATTGACCCATTCATTGTCTCCTACTTCTATAATTGCTTTTGCTGGAGGATACAAATTGAATTTCTTTGTCGAAATACCATAAAAAATATACATATCCCCAGATCTACAACTAATGAAAGCATCAACTGTGGCTAGCCAAGGTCTTCCTAAGATGAGTGGGTGACCTCCTAAATTACTCTTGGGAGTCAAAATCATGAAATCTACTGGATATTCCTAAGAATCTAAGGAGACTGAAATATCTTCTAATACGCCATCTGGTTTGATTATTAATCTATCTGCAAGTTGCAGTAAGGTGGGTGTAAAAAGAAGATTAGGAAGTTTAAATTGTTCCATAGTCTATCTACTCATAATGTTTATAGTAGCCCCTAAGTCAATCAAAGTATTTGGAATTTCTATCCCATTTATATGTTTCTTGACAATTGGACTACCTGGATCCACATATTTCTGCATGGTAATTTTTCCCATCATGATATCTGCAATTTTTCCTACCAGGTGGATTCTTCTTGTATCTCTTGGTTTCCTTCCTGGTCTTTTGAGACTCAAGTCCTTTATTGTTTTTGCTAGTATAGGAATCTCTCTAATGGCTTGTCACAAGGGAATCTTGATACAAACATTCTTTAATTCATCTAGAAAATCATAGTTAGGCAACAAGATTTGTTTTTCCACCCCTTTGTCAATTTGTAATCTTTCAGGGAAAGGAGGTGTGGATGAAGATGCAGGTTGCTCAACTATAGGAGTTGTGGGGGTTAACTCTTTTTCTTTTTGAATGATTGGGTTTTTAAGAGATTCTTCCTCAGAACCTTTATTGACTTTAAGAGAATCCTCCTCAGAGGTATCTTGCTCTTGAACATATGTAGAAGGTTTTTCTAAAACTCTACCAGATCTGAGTTGAATATCATTAAGAGGAACAATCATATAGGTAGGAAATTTTTGTCCTTTTACCATGTAAGCATTCTGAGGGTTTTTGTTGTTGGGATTTGGAAATGGCTGAGCTAGTAGTTGATTTGTCTTTTGTTGAAATGGAAGCAAGAGTTGAGGATTTGGATTTTTTTGAGAAGGTTGTTGTTGTGGAAATGGCAATGAAAGTTGTGGGTTTTGATTTGGAAGTTGTGGATTTTGTTGATTTTGAAAATATGGAGGATATTCATAAAATTGAGCAAATCTCCCATAAGGATTTTGCATCCCTTGTGCCCATGATTGATATGAATTTTAAGGTTGGGACCAAGTTTGTTGCCAAAAATTCCAATTTGGCGGGAGCTGAAAGCTCATAGGATTGTTAAATCCTTGATTTTGTTGCCCCTGCCAAGGTCTTCTTGAAACAAAATAGAGGGATTCTACTGAATTTGGATCTTCTTGAAAGACAACTTTGAGCCCAGGAATTGAAGGACACTCCTTGGTCTCATGACTTTTTGAGCAAATCATACATGTTTCTACAACTTTTGCATCCAAGGGGCATTCCCTTAGAGCATGTTTCTTCCTACATTTTGGACAAAATATGGCCAAGGCATCAGCTTCTGCTTTCTGCTTGTTTTGTATTTTAAGGCTGTCTAGTTGTTCACTAAGGCTCCCTAGAATATCAGTTTTGAATTCATCAAGCATATTGCCAATCTCTGCCCTACTTACTGATCCAGTTGCAGATTTGTTTGCTCTAATAAGAGAAGGATCTCTAGGCCCTTTTCCCATTTAGATTTTCCCCTTGAGTGATGGACACATAGTTCTGCTATGTCACGAAGTGGAAGTTGAGAAATGTCTCCTTTCCCCATCATGTTTAAAATATCTATCCATTCATCTCTAATGGATTTCAATTGAAGGGTTTCAAGGTTTCCTCAATACTCATTTTCGCTCTCTTTAAGTTGTATTGAAATCTTTCAAGTAAATCGTCCAAGTTTTCATCTTCTTTTTGCATCATTTTGAATACCTCATCCTTATGATTGGTGGGCATACAATAGTCCAAGTATCTATCCAAAAGTGTTTGTTTCATATCATTCCAAGTCCTAATAGATTGAGTGACTAATCCCATGAACCATTTCAAAGCAGCTCCCTTCAATGTTGAAGGAAACAGTTTGAGTTTTTGAGAGTCTTCCATATAGTCATAGGTTTGGCACAAGACTTCAAACTCAAATAGAAATGTTTCAGGATCCTCACTTCACAACCCATAAAATTTTGGGAGGACAGATGGTGAAATGTTTTTCATTGTTGTATGAGTTTCCTCATTGGCTATAGGGAACCCAAATGAGTTATCTCCTTCCCTATTTCCTCCATCATTTCCGCTTCCTCCTCTAGTGTTGCCTCCATTATTTCCTCTTCCTCTACCTCTACCCCCTCCTCCAAATCCATCTACTACTTCCTCTGTCATGATAGTTTCCTCAGAGTCTTCTGGTTCTTCTATTAATGGTGTACGAGAGAGAGTTTCTCCCTTTTCCTCTTCTTCAGGTGATTCTAATTCTTGGATTACAATATCTTCCCCTGTAGAAGTGAAGAAAGGTTCTTCTCCTAGATCAGATTTAGTAGATAGTGTGGAAGAATCCTCTAATTCGGCTGCTGCTCCTTGAATTCCAAGAATCCTAAGGCTAGGAGTAGATGGAGGTGTGTCTTGTCTATGCCTTGAAGTAGCTGGAGTTGTGAAAATCGAACTCTTGGCCCTAGCTATAAACCTTCCCCTAGAATCTCTTGCTCTATGCATGTCATTTTTATTATTTATTATTATATTATTTTATTTTTCAAGTCGAGCTAATAATTCTCTTTCTGATCTTCTAGATCACACTATGTGCAAGAAGAGAGCATACTCAAGAAATTATTGAACTAATAACTCTCTTTTCTGATCCTCCAGATCATACTAGGTGCAAGAGCAGAGCATACTTCAAGAAGTTATCAATTTTTCCTTTTTTTTTTTTTAAGAGATCGGCTACCTAATTACATTTCCTCGGCAATGGCACCAAAATGTTTAGTCAATTTAGTATGTCCTAAATTGCTACATTAATTATCAATCCGGGAGTCGTAAACTGATGAAGTGTGACGCACTATATGTGCAAGACAACCTCTTTCTTACTTTTTATTGTTTTCAAT